>CM074297.1:19243643-19306143 GCA_037194245.1 Opsariichthys bidens
AATCAGGGTGGTTGCTAAGGTGTTGCTATGCGGTTGCTAGGGTAATCTGAGTGGTTGCTAGGGTGTTGCTATGCGGTTGCTAGGGTATTCTGAGTGGTTGCTAGGGTGTTGCTATGCGGTTGCTAGGGTAATCTGAATGGTTGCTAGGGTGTTGCTATGCGGTTGCTAAGGTAGTCTGAGTGGTTGCTAAGGTGTTGCTATGCGGTTGCTAGGGTAATCAGGGTGGTTGCTAAGGTGTTGCTATGCGGTTGCTAGGGTAATCTGAGTGGTTGCTAGGGTGTTGCTATGCGGTTGCTAAGGTATTCTGAGTGGTTGCTAGGGTGTTGCTATGCGGTTGCTAAGGTATTCTGAGTGGTTGCTAGGGTGTTGCTATGCAGTTGTGGTCGATAGATAGATAGATAGATAGATAGATAGATAGTTGTGGTCAGTTGATAGATAGATAGATAGATAGATAGATAGATAGATAGATAGATAGATAGATAGATAGATGTGGTCAAATGATAGATAGATAGATAGATAGATAGATAGATAGATAGATAGATAGATAGATAGATAGATAGATGTGGTCAAATGATAGATAGATAGATAGATAGATAGATAGATAGATAGATAGATAGATAGATAGATAGATAGATAGATAGATAGATAGATAGATAGATAGATGTGGTCAAATGATAGATAGATAGATAGATAGATAGATAGATAGATAGATAGATAGATAGATAGATAGATAGATAGATAGATAGATAGATAGATAGATAGATGTGGTCAAATGATAGATAGATAGATAGATAGATAGATAGATAGATAGATAGATAGATAGATAGATAGATAGATAGATAGATAGATAGATAGATAGATAGATAGTTGTGGTCAAATGATAGATAGATAGATAGATAGATAGATAGATAGATAGATAGATAGATAGATAGATAGATAGATAGTTGTGGTCAGATGATAGATAGATAGATAGATAGATAGATAGATAGATAGATAGATAGATAGATAGATAGATAGATAGATAGATAGATAGATAGATAGATAGATAGATGTGGTCAAATGATAGATAGATAGATAGATAGATAGATAGATAGATAGATAGATAGATAGATAGATAGATAGATAGATAGATAGATAGATAGATAGATAGATAGATAGATAGATAGATAGATAGATAGATAGAAAGATAGATAGATAGATAGATAGATAGATGTGGTCAAATGATAGATAGATAGATAGATAGATAGATAGATAGATAGATAGATAGATAGATAGATAGATAGATAGATAGATAGTTGTGGTCAAATGATAGATAGATAGATAGATAGATAGATAGATAGATAGATAGATAGATAGATAGATAGATAGATAGATAGATAGATAGATAGATAGATAGATGTGGTCAGATGATAGATAGATAGATAGATAGATAGATAGATAGATAGATAGATAGATAGATAGATAGATAGATAGATAGATGTGGTCAAATGATAGATAGATAGATAGATAGATAGATAGATAGATAGATAGATAGATAGATAGATAGATAGATAGATAGATAGATAGTTGTGGTCAAATGATAGATAGATAGATAGATAGATAGATAGATAGATAGATAGATAGATAGATAGATAGATAGATAGATAGATAGATAGATAGATAGATAGATAGATAGATAGATAGATCGATCGATGGATAGTTGTGGCCGATAGATAGATAGATAGATAGATAGATAGATAGATAGATAGATAGATAGATAGATAGATAGATAGATAGATCGATAGATAGTTGTGGCCGATAGATAGATAGATAGATAGATAGATAGATAGATAGATAGATAGATAGATAGATAGATAGATAGATAGTTGTGGTCGATAGATAGATAGATAGTTGTGGTCGATAGATAGATAGATAGATAGATAGATAGATAGATAGATAGATAGATAGATAGATAGATAGATAGATAGATAGATAGATAGATAGATAGATAGATGGTTGTGGTTAGATGATAGATAGATAGATAGATAGATAGATAGATAGATAGATAGATAGATAGATAGATAGATAGATAGATAGATAGATAGTTGTGTTCAAATGATAGATAGATAGATAGATAGATAGATAGATAGATAGATAGATAGATAGATAGATAGATAGATAGATAGATAGTTTGTTGTGGTCAAATGATAGATAGATAGATAGATAGATAGATAGATAGATAGATAGATAGATAGATAGATAGATAGATGGTTGTGGTTAGATGATAGATAGATAGATAGATAGATAGATAGATAGATAGATAGATAGATAGATAGATAGATAGACGAGTTAGAGTTTCAATGAGTTTAAATGGCTTAGAAAAAGTACATACAATTTCAGTTTAGAGTTTTGAGTCTAATGGGCTTCCGTAGTTGGCTCATTTTGACATTCCTTCAATGAAAGTCAATGGGATTTTTCCGAGTTTTAATCAGGATTTTTAGGAAAACCGGCAGTCAGATCAGTCCAAAAAGATATAGCAACTCGAGTCAGAACAGTTTGAAGGTCTGACCCGAGTTTGGAGTTTGTAGAGTTAAAGCTCTAGGAGGAGTAGGAGTTGGAAATTTTAGTCTCAGAAGAATAATAATAATAATAATAATAATAATAAGTTTAAATAGCATTTCAGTAAGTTGGCTTTTTCAAGCCAACTTAATAATAATAAGCTTAAGTACAATATCAGTAAGTTGGCTCTTTCAAGCCAACTTAATAAGCTTAAGTACAATATCAGTAAGTTGGCTCTTTCAAGCCAACTTAATAAGCTTAAGTACAATATCAGTAAGTTGGCTCTTTCAAGCCAACTTAATTACCAGAAGTTTTAAAAACCGAAGTGGAAAAAACATCACTCTGCTCGACTTTTTCGTGCACTTTTTTTGTCAATCTGAGTGGATCCAATCCCATTCCCTTTTGTAAAATATGCCATTCATAATATAGTGTATATAAACATACACGTTCATATCTGAATACCTCTATTCTGCTTTTCCATTAGCGCCATCTGTTGGCAAAGAGAGATTTTTCTTTATTTTTCATCATTTATTAGACGCTTTTATCCAAAGCGACTTACAAGGGGAGCAATTCGGGGTCAGGTGTCTCGCTCAAGGGCACTTTAGTCGTGGTGTTGAAGGTGGAGAGAGTGCTGTTCATTCACAATCCACACTTTCAATTCCTGCCAGCGTGGGAATCGAACCAGCAACCTTCAGGTTACAAGCCCGACTCCCTCACCACTAGGCCACGACTACCCCCTTATTCAGTGATGATAAAACGAGCGCTTTTTGTGTGTAATTCAGTCGCAGTTTCAAGAAAAGTTTTTGTTTTCCATGAGACTTTTCCCGATATATTAGTGGAAATGGTTAATAAGTCGATAAGCACGCCTATGGTCATACTGGTAATTTAATGTCTTTTTAAATAAAAGTTTGTTTGCCACAATGCGTTCCTTCATCTGTAAACCTTTAGTTGTACAAATCATCACATTAAAATTGGACTGTATTTAAAGATTTGAAGTTTTGGAAAAAGTGTGAAGCACTATAAAATGTCCTTGAAAAGTGCTCAAATCTCACACGCCAAAAGTTTGCACGAACGCTGAAATAAAAACGGTTTCAAATTAATGTCGCAACCTAAACAACATGTAGTTCTATCCCAATATCGGAATTTCATGGAACAATTTCAACATTAATAAAAATAATAGCAACAAACTATAATATAATGTTGTGCGAACCTCTGAAGAGGGTTATGTTCAGAGAATAAAGTTTACCTGTTTATTTATCCATCAACACCTGGTAATGCCGCATAACCGGCTCTTGGATCATACAAATATGAAAAAAATAACAGTGGATAGGTATAAAGCTAATCCGTCGCTTTGCTTTTGCACGTTTCACTCTCTTACAATTTCATTGGCTGTTGCTCACTGCTGCTTACTTGGGCTGGCCACTCAACCACCCAATTATGAAAAATGCTTTATCGAAGCCGCGAGGAGCAAATATATCCATGAAGTGCATGAATTCACACAGATGAAAGAATACTGCGAAAACACATTGTGGTGTGTTAATTAGAAGAAGCTGTGCATGAAGGCAAGCTAAGAGAAAGTCAAGAGTGTTGATATGAACAAGTTATATTTATAGGAGAAAAGTTTGCTTTTGTTAGTACTCAATTTTCTTTCACCAACAATACGTGCTATAGTGCAAAAAAAGTGGGTGTGTGCTATCTTTAATGGGTATGCGTTTTGTAAATTTCATTTAGACCTCACGGAGAAACAATCTTCAAAAGGTTACTCTGCTGTTGTATAATTTTAACATCCTTTAGAAGCGTTTACAAAGATAATTTGCTTTTGCAGAGCAGAAAACAGCGTCTTCTTGACATGAACCAGCTACAGTGTTTGAGGGCGGGGCAAAGTAGACGTTGTTCGCGGCCAGCCAATGAGGACCATGGGCGGGCTTTATGCAAATATCGTTACGTATGTAAATTATAGAAGTAAGACTGGAATTACTGACTACTCGTTTTGGCACTTAAGAATATTTATTTTTATTTTGAGAAAGAGACAATTGTATTTATTGAGCACTTTGATCTTTAGAACTAAGAAAGGTAATATCTGAAATAGGATTATAGCGGCGATGAGGCACTTTAAACTCAGCTATTAATTCTCAACGTACGTCGTGATACACGGACATTAGCTCACTTGCTATCAAGCTTCCAAATAGGTTGGGAAAAGTTTGATGGCTTTCTAACGGCTTGCAAACTTGATTTGGCGAGTTAACGTTACTGTAGCTACTTACCTGAGGTTGAGTTAAAGGAATTACATACATTCACACCAAACTTCTCGCAGAATTTTTGTAGTACCGTATTACGATGTGGGAAGTCGTGTTTACGACGGCGGGTGCGTTCAAGTCGGAGTAAGATGGCGGTGTACCTTCACTTCATTACAAAAAAAATTATAAAATTTTGTGCAAAATTCTGTCATTGTTTACTGTCGTTCAAACCTGTATGACGTTTGTTCATCATCAAAACGTTTATTAAGATCATTTTAATATTCTCTCATCATTTTTGTCCATGCATTGAAAGTCCACGCAACCAACATTTCCGAGCTTCAAAAAGTTAATAAAATTTCAAGAAAAGTTTTTGTTTTCCATGAGACTTCCTACTTTACCCGATATATTAGTGGAAATGGCTAATAAGTCGATAAGCGCTCCTATGCTGCCATCTACTGGTCATACTGGTAATTTAACGTCTTTTTAAATAAAAGTTTGTTTGCCACAAAGTGTTCCTTCATCTTTCAACCTTTAGCTGTACAAATCATCACATTAAAAACAAATTAAAATGTGGGAAGTCATTGTTTACTGTCGTTCAAACCTGTATGACGTTTGTTCATCATCAAAACGTATATTAAGATCATTTTAATATTCGCGCATCATTTTTGTCCATGCATTGAAAGTCCACGCAACCAACATTTCCATGCTTCAAAACGTTCATAAAGACAGAAGAATCACTTCTCAATAATTCAAACAACTAATATCAAAGACACGACAGACTTCAGTTAATGTCTTCTACCAGAACACAAAGATTAACGGCTACACAGCAGAGAGATCATTAAAATCTGAACAATGAACATGAGTGCGGGTGAAGGAAAGGTCCAAATTTCCATATGCTCCAATACTAGGAGAAGCGCCGTATCAGATAATCTGGTGTAGACACAGAATAAAGACCCGAATCTGTGGTACACGTTAGATAATACTGAACACGATCTGATATTCAGGTCAAATAACCTTTAACAATCACTATTCATAATTAATTCTTACCTTTGAGCGAACCGACTCCATTTGAAGCGAAAGGTTTGTTTTAGGGAACATCACTTTATATTTCTCTTTGCAAGCATTTACGTTCCTATCTTAGAAATAACTAACATGAAAATGGATTGTGTACGAGGCACTTACCATCTGGTAGCATGAATGCATGTGAAGTATAGATTTCCCGTGCGAAGAATGCTAAAGGACTATTTCAAACAGTGCAAATAACACCATATTTGCATGATACAAATCAGGTACGATTAATTATTTAATCAACGTTTAGTGTAAATACAATCCTTTTGTGGAAGAAGACATTTAGTTATGCAAACATAAGTGGTCAGGATGTTTGAAGTAGCGATGAAATGGACATTGCGATAGTCTTTTCTTCCCCATTGTGACAAATGTGAGTCAAAATCTGCTACGGGGTAATTAAATGTAACAGATTTAAAAATGTATCATCTTTTACTGGAAAATGAAACAATGTATCACTCGCTAATAATTGCCTTAATCTTTTGAACAAATGAGATCATCAAACTACATTTTATAAAAATCCCCTGTCAAGTTTATAATATAAAAAATGTAAAAATAGGGCAACATGATGATGGATTTATTTTTTTACAGTTTTTTTTGTTTTTTTACCGTATTTTGAGTTTTGAAGTTCATTACGTTGTTTTTTTAGGTTTAAATGTCAATGAAATTTCTGGATAATGTCCGGTTAATAAGCTGCCAGTACCTTTTCTGTTATTTTACGGTTTTATTTTCAGTGTATATTACGTCAGCATATTGACAGTCCAATTGGACGACTATCTCAAGAGCACTCATTTAATAGTTCATCTGTTGCCAACATTATGGAAAAAGTCATACGAGTAGGTGATCAGTGAAGAATATAAAATGATTGAAAATATTCAAATCAGGAATTCCGGAATCAGGATGTACAGTCCGTCAAAACCAAAACACGTTGAATCATGTTCACTGTGAAGTATTTCACTGATCATTTCCATTCAATTTCAGCGGGTGAAGAACATCTTCATGCTCTCGTGCGTTATGTGTTATGCACGTTATCGTCTCTGACGGACAGCATGTTGAAGTCAGGCCGTCATTTTCTCCATCTTCTCGGAAAAAGATGACGCATTCAAAACATCCGGTTTTCCAGGAAAAGCAGAACTCGCTGGATTCTCGTAAATGCTGTTGTGTGTCGTGCACGTTATTTTTTGACCGACGTCGATATTAAAATGATGCGGATATGACAAAAAAATGGATCGTGAAGTAATAATAATAATTTATTTATTTATTAACCAGCAAGTATTGAACGAAGTGACTGATGGCTGTGAATGTAGATGTTTTTAGCTCCAATACTCCAACCAACAGCCAGTTTTTGACGGACATAATGTGCGTAAGGGTGAACTCGATTATAAAACGTTTCGTTTATTACACTTATTTTAAGGAATGGAGTTTATTTCGTGGCTTAAATAAATGACGTCACTCAGAGAGTGACACACTTTTCAAAAATCAAGTTTTTACTGGGAAAAGAGTGGTTTTGACACACAAAGTTGTTTGAAAATGAGGTTAATAAGAGGGAAAAATCACTTTTTAAAACTGTCGTTATTACCCCTTTGCAGATTTTAACTCATATCCTTGTTGAAGACGAAAAAATGTGGGGTGGGACTTGGCCGGATGGTTGGGGTTTGCTATTGGTGGATCTCACATGAGTGACAGGTTGCCCCGCCCTCATCGTCAGAGAAGGGGAGGGGAAGTTACTTTGATTAAAAATCAGAAGAGCACATTAATTAAAAAATAAATAAATAACGATATGCACAGAAAAATCATTTATTTAGGGCTCACGTTAAGCCAGGATTAGGCCTTAGTTCAAGTAGCTTTTATAAACGTGCCTTGGAAAACACATCACAAGACGAATCAATGGCTTAAGATATTTCAGTGCAAGTTAGTTTCTGTTAAAACTGCTCAAACTTGCATTTTAGACTGGGACTAAGCCTCGTCTGTGAATACATTTTCCATAAAAAAAAAAAAAAAATCACGGTGACTTTAATCTGAAAAGCAAACACTTTCGGTGTTGCCAATTGGGTTTCCTCGATAAAAACAAGCAATTTGTGTGAACACAGCTATGTTGCATGACATATTGCATTTCAAAAACTTAAATGCATCTCAATATTTGTAGAACATCCACACGTAATTGAAATCCAAAAGGATATCTTGTCGCATTTAGAAACGGCGGACATCTTATATTTACACAAAATTAGGCTGTCTGGTGATCTATTGTGTGCGGTGGCACTTTCAATTGAAAGCAAATCATAGGACGAGTGAATTCATCAAGGACTCGGAGGCTTTTAGCGCGTCGTGCGCACACACCTTGCTCTGAGAGAGAAAACAGACAGCATGCTTCATTGATTACCTTATCTGCTGAATGTCAAAGGGGAAGATTAAGGCATTCATTTCCATACAGCGATGAGAAGGTGAGAGGGGTGGGGGTGTGTTGATGACATGTTTTCCTCTCTCTGCAAAGCAGTTATGTAAATGATCCCAATACAGCCGGCGATGCATTGTGAATATTCTTAAGTCTGTACTACTTATGACATAAAAGCTAAAGAAAATGACCAAACAACGCTTGTTTGAGAATCCATCTCATGTGCTGCGCACAAAGGAGAATAAAAGGAAACTTTGACGCATGCAATAAAGCACAGCTTGTTTAAAATCTAGGTCATGCTATTTTCTTTCCATTTTGCGGCGCATAATTCTATGATAAAGAGGCTGAAATCACTTTAATGGCTGCACTCTGGAAATACAATCTTACGGAACAATACGTGAAGAATTCACACAGCTGCAGCTATTTGTCATTCTAGACGAAATAATGCGCGCACACCATCAAAAGCTGCGAGTGAGACCAATGCGAAGATTTCTGAGATTATTGATTGCCCCCGGGCAGCTATGATGAAGACAACAAAACTGGCTGTTTCACGCCGTATCGTTAATCTAAGCGGAATGAAGAAGAATCGGAGTCATTTGTTGTTCATTTAGAACGTCGTTATGCCAAAAAAAAAAAAAAAAAAAAAAAACGCTATCAATATCAGGACAGAAGAAATGAGTGAGTGAAAAAAAAATGCAATAAATTAACAGCAAATTTAGGGGCGATTAGGATGCGAAGGGGGATTTAAAAATCCATTTGTTTTCATTTCACAACTTTCTCATAATGGCTATCAAATGTGGGTTTTTTAGCTCTCTGGGGTGCGTTGCATGAGTTGATATATGAGATTTGAGAGCAGAGATAAACGATGGATAACCTTAAACGGGATATATAATGAAAATCTGACTTTTTCCATGTTTAAGTGCTGGAATCGGGTCTCCGGTGCATCGACCGACCCAGAAAACGTGAAAAAGCACAACCCAGTAACTTTGTTTCGGCAAGCATGTGAAGAAATGAGCCGCTCGGATTTCGCTCCTCTTGTGACGTATGTAGTGGATCTTATTATAATATTACCATCCCTTAATCTGCACGTTAAAGCGCCGCCATTTAGTTTTCGCAAGCGACAACCAGTTCGAACGCCAAAAGTTCTGTCGTTGGACGAGCGCCGAACACTGTTTAGAGTCTCGTTAGCCTGAAAGTTGAGCCTGAGAAGCTCGATTACTAAAAAAGGAGCGTTTCTGAGCGGTATTTTGGAAAAATATTAGATCATTCACTGCATTTGATAGCAAACGTTAGCCTGATGTGAATGGCTCTGTTTGGCTAGTGACGAGTTGATCGACTCCACAGCAACTACATCAATTTATCCACTAACCGTTCAGAAACGTCTAAAAGTTGGAACTGAGTCTCGGTTTGAACACCGTCTGCGTGAGATTCTCCAGCTTTGTTGTTGTTGAGCTGTTAAAGCTCCGCCCTCTTCTGGAGCAGCAGCTCATTTGCATTTAAAGGGACACACACAAAAACGGCGTGTTTTTACTCGCATCCAAATAGGAGCAAATTTGACAAGCGATAATGAATGATTTGTTTGAGCTGAAACATTCTGGAGACTTATATTAAATCTTGTGAAAAGAGTCGTAATATGTCCTTTAATTTCAGTCTGCATTCAATCACACAAAGCTATTGTATGAATTCAGAATATGTGGAATATTGAAGTGCACAAGTTGTTTTACTTATGCGGTGTTCCTTTTTTCTCTCTCCTCAGAGCCTGACTCACTGTCTACTACCCTGCTGGAAAAAATACTCAACATGAATTCCACTTTGGTCCAGGCTGGTTTATGCTGGCGGGCCAGCTTATAGTCACGCTTTTCTCGAGCAAAACTGAGCTAGTGTAGCTGCTTACCATGCTGAGATATATATATATATATATATATACATATTTACATATTTAAAATATAAAATTTGAGTGACTGTATTTCATTTTAAATGTGTGGTAATCAGATTACAGTTCCATCTGAAAAGTGTTTTAGATTACCAAAGTGATTACTTTGAGTTTTAATGTCATTTAAACAGCGATTGGTGATTCTCTGACTCTGACCGTCTGAAAAAGACGAGTTCAGTTTCATGTTTTCCACCGTTTTCATGTTTTGTGAGTCATTTTATAATTCACTCACTGCGACTTTTTCTCACAATTTGTTTTTCTCCCTCACAATTGTGAGTTTGTGTTTCACAATTCTGACTTCTTTTTCTCACAATTGCGAGATTTAAACTCACAATTGCAAGTTATAAAGTCAGAAGTGGGAGATAAAAATACTGACTTTTTTTCTTGGAATTGTGAATTTAGTATGTGAGTTTATATCTCATAATTCTGACTTTTCTCAATATTGTCAGTTTATATCTCATAATTCTGACTTTTCTCAATATTGTGAGTTTATATCTCATAATTCTGACTTTTCTCAATATTGTGAGTTTACATCTCATAATTCTGACTTTATAACTCACAATTGCAACTTTATATCAAACAATTCTGAGGGAAAAAGTCAGAATTGTGAGATAAAAACTTGCAATGACCTTTTTTGTGTTTGTTTCACACTTATTAGTATTCCAAAGTATTCTAAAGTATTTAGATGAAGTTACTAAACTTGAGTAATGTAACAAAATACGTTACAAATTACTTTTTAAAGCATGTATTTTGTAATCTGCAGTGAAATACATTTTAAAAGTAACCTACATATATACTGTATATATATATATACATATGTTTGTTGTTTTGGGGAAATATGGGGAAGAGCCGTTCTAACATTCTGCAAAACATCTATTGTAGTGTTTGTCAGAAGAAAGAAAATTAAGCATTTGTAATGTCGTGAAGGTGAGTAAATGAAGACAAATTTTTGCCAAACTGCAAGATCAATAGAAAACGCACCTACACACATGCTGGGTATTCATCGCTGACTTCCTCAATGCAAACAAACCTCATGGAAATGTCTTTAATCCTCAGTCAGGCTCACACAGGTGATTGCATCTCTGCGGAGCTGCCGGAGGATTGTGTCTTAAGAGACCTGCCTTTGATTACATGTAAACAGCTCCTCATCAGTCTGCAGTACATGAGCCCTCTTGACTCTTCTGAGCTCGTGCTCACCACTGGTGGGCTTTTATTCACATGTTGCTAGGATACACAACTTTCAGATGAATTACAATCATTGTGCATGTGCCATTCTTAAAATCTGCCCTATGAAAACACACAAATGGACAAAATATTTAATGCACTTTTCAAATGCCATCAAAGTTTTGAGAGGTTTAATGTAAATACAACTATTTGTTTATTCATGTTCTACACAGTCATTATAAGTGGTGGTTATAAACTGTCAATTTATATGAGCTTTTCTGTATTTTCCACAGATCAGGCGGCTTCAAAACTCATGCTTTTGAGTCTATCATTAGATTTGTTACTTATAAATGGCATAAATATTAGCATATAAACACAGAGACGCATATATTTTTAAAATGTAATTTATATCCAGTGATTAAAGCTCCAGTCGTCAGTGTCACATGATCCTTCAGAAATAGTTCTGATATGATGATTTGATGCTCAAGAAACGTGATTGATTATGATCAATGCTTCACTATTTTTTTTTTAAACTGATTCTTTTCAGGGATGAAAAGACAGTTCAAAAGAAAAGTGTTTATTCGAAATAACATTATAAATGTATTAATGCATCCTTGCTGAATAAAAGAATCAATTCAAATAAAGTACATGCTGAAAATGCTTTAGACTGAAAACGTACAAGTCACACTGATTATCCTTATTGTAGGAAATGTAGCCCTCTGGTGCACGAATTACGTAATTAAATCTTTTAAAATAAACATATCAGAGGAAAAATACCATTGCTCCACATCTGTTTTTCCCACAAAGATGCATTTGGAGTAATCGTTTCTCCATGGACAGAGAATTTTCGAGGTTGAAGCTGAATTTACGTTCTTATAAATAATGAACAAACAAGCAAACACAAAGACATATAAAGAGGACAGTCATATTGTATTCTGATGAAGAGGCAAAGGTTGCGTCGGTGAACATTTCACCAGTATTTTATCAAACCCGAACACGTTAGAGGACCGTAAGCTCTGAATGAAATGTGTTTGTTCTTCTGTATTGTTTGATCAAATATTTCTGTGTGCAGTTTCAGATAGCAAAATAAAATAATAATATTGCTCACCGCACATCCCAGAGCCAGAAACAGGTCGTGACTGAACAAAGAGACACTTGAGAATCATGGGAAGAGAAATAAGAGTTTATGATTCCACTAAATAAATAAAACTGTAGGACCACAGTAGAAAGATTGAATTCAAAGTAGATTCTGAAGGCACGAATAGGAAATGTTCTTTCCCCCTGTGCTTTAAAAGTCTCTTTTCATTTGTTCCTCTACATGTGCTGAGAATCAATGATATCCAAGTACTTTGCTTCAATGATCTTCGGCAACAAGTAGTTCCTGCAAAGAGAACATGTCACCGCCTCGTATAATTTTATGAAAAATCTAAAGATCTAGACATTTTTCTGCTGGAATGCATGCACTCAAAATATCACCAAGTGTGCATTGTCTGTCTAAACGTTACACACACAAATATATTAAAGGGGAACTATTATGCAAGATTTAATTTTATAAAGGTGTTTGAACACGGATGTGCGTCAGCAGGGTTTGAGAACAACCGGACTATAATGGTAAAAAAATCCACCCACTCATGTTTTTATAATTCCTATGAATCAGAAGCAATCCCTTCAAACCAGCTGATTCAGATTTCCTTCTGCATCCCATGTGTTTTGGATGTCCCAATAAATGTAACAGTCTCTCATAGACTAAGTCACTGCAGGTCATTGTGGTTAAATTTAGTTTTTGAAGGAAATGTCCTGAAGAAGTCGTACGTACGTTTGTGCCAATCATTCTATGCAGGACTGTAAAAAATGACTTTTTTGGTGCTTGAGATTGTCCTGTTTTGTTATTGTCGGTATAACATGAGCTCTTGAAGCTCCGCCCTCTTCTTGAAAGGGAGCCGGGAGCAACAGCTCATTTGCATTTAAAGGGACACACTCAAAAATCGCATGTGTTTGCTGACACCCAGAAAGTGGCTATTTTAACATATTATAATAAATGTTCTGTGGACTGTTAAGAATTTCTAGTTAAAAATGACACATGAATGCCCTTTCTGACTTTTTTGGTGCGTGAGATTGTCCTGCTTTGTTGTTGTCGGTATAACATGAGCTCTTGAAGCTCCGCCCTCTTCTTGAAAGGGAGCCAGGAGCAACAGCTCATTTGCATTTAAAGGGACACACTCAAAAATGGCATGTGTTTGCTGACACCCAGAAAGTGGCCATTTTCACATTTTAACTGTTAAAAATTCCTAGTTAAAAATTACACACGAATGCCTTTTCTGACATTTTTGGTGCGTGAGATTGTCCTGTTTTGTTTGTTGTCGGTATGTCGGAGCATGGGCTCTTATAGCTTCACGCTCTTCTTGAAAGGGGTCAGGGAGCAACAGCTCATTTGCATTTAAAGGGACACACTCGAAAACGGCGTGTACTTGCTCACACCCAGAAAGTGGCTATTTTAACAGGCTATAATAAATGTTCTGTGGACTGTTAAGAATTTCTAGTTAAAAATTACACATGAATGCCCTTTCTGACTTTTTTGGTGCGTGAGATTGTCCTGTTTTGTTGTTGTCGGTATGTCAGAGCATGAGCTCTTGAAGCTCCGCCCTCTTCTTGAAAGGGGGCCGGGAGCAACAGCTCATTTGCATTTAAAGGGACACACTCAAAAACGGCGTGTGTTTGCTCACAATCAGAAAGTGGCTATTTTAACATTTTAACTGTTAAAAATTCCTAGTTAAAAATTACACACGAATACCTTTTCTGATATTTTTGATGCGTGAGATTGTCCTGTTTTGTTGTTGTCGGTATTCCAGAGCATGAGCTCTTAAAGCTCCGCCCTCTTCTTGAAAGGGGTCAGGGAGCAACAGCTCATTTGCATTTAAAGGGACACACTCGAAAACGGCGTGTACTTGCTCACACCCAGAAAGTGGCCATTTTAACAGGCTATAATAAATGTTCTGTGGACTGTTAAGAATTTCTAGTTAAAAATTACACATGAATGCCCTTTCTGACATTTTTGGTGCGTGAGATTGTCCTGTTTTGTTGTTGTCGGCATGTCGGAGCATGAGCTCTTAAAGCTCTGCCCTCTTTTTGAAAGGGAGCCAGGAGCAACAGCTCATTTGCATTTAAAGGGACACACTCAAAAACGGCGTGTGCTTGCTCACACCCAGAAAGTGGCCATTTTAACATTTTAACTTAAAAATTCCTAGTTAAAAATTACACATGAATGCCTTTTCTGATATTTTTGGTGCGTGAGATTGTCCTGTTTTGTTGTTGTCGGCATGTCGGAGCATGAGCTCTTAAAGCTCTGCCCTCTTTTTGAAAGGGAGCCAGGAGCAACAGCTCATTTGCATTTAAAGGGACACACTCAAAAACGGCGTGTGCTTGCTCACACCCAGAAAGGGGCCATTTTAAAAGGCTATAATAAATGTTCTGTGGGGTATTTTGAGCCGAAACTTCACAGACACACTCTGGGGAAACCTGAGAGGTATATTACATCTTATTAAAAAAAAAGTGGCATAATGAGTCCCCTTTAAACAGCAGGCATGATCGCTCAAACCTCTGAGATAAAGGCTATGGCATACCTTATTGGAATGAGCATGATCATGAGTAAAGGGAAGATCATCTTCATGTAGGGCAGAGGGTACATCCCAAACACACACAGGATGATCAGCTGAACAATCTGCAGGCCTGTGAAATAATGCACCTTCCTCTGCGGCACTCTGCGGATGTAGTGAGTGGGTGGATACGACGTCTTGGGAACAGAGATTGAGATTAGTATGAGAATAATCAGTGACAGATTTTATTTATTTTATACAGTATTGTGTCAACATAAAAACATAATCCTATTAACTTTTTTAAACACACATTTTATGACCTAACAAGGCATGGTTTCCAGCAAAAAGCTATTGGTCTGTCCATGCTGGACACAAAACTGCTGCACGGCACGACACAGACGATATCTGATGTTACGAGGAATAGAATTTTAAACCAATGAGATTTCGCTGTGGCCAGCGTTTGATGCCTCATGTGTCTTGTTAGGATAATTTGCACTCATCACATAGTCTTAAAGCTCCGCCCTCTTCTTGAAAGGGGGTCGGGAGCAACAGCTCATTTGCATTTAAAGGGACACACTCAAAAACGGCGTGTGTGTTTGTTCACACCCAGAAAGGGGCCATTTTCACATTTTAACAGTTAAAAATTCCTAGTTAAAAATTACACACGAATGCCTTTTCTGACATTTTTGGTACGTGAGATTGTCCTGTTTTGTTGTTGTCGGTATGTCGGAGCATGAGCTCTTAAACCTCCGCCCTCAAAATGAATGCATCCATCCATAAAAAAGTCCATAAGACACTTTAGGCCTTCTAAAGCGAATCGATGCATTTCTGTAAAACAAATATCCTTATTTAAAAACTTCATAAAGTAAAATACTGCATACTGCGCACGTCGTTTTGGGCCGAAGAGTCAATTCTCACCCCACGCAATGACGAACGCAGAAGAATAGAGGAGAGAACAAAACAAAACACCGAATTAGAAGTCAAAAATAAAGAAAAATATTGGAGGATAAGAGAAGAGGAGCTTGAGTTTGTTGCACAGCCCTATTTGTTTAAACCAGTAATTTTTAAAGTGTGGTCCGCCATCGCCCCCTAGTGGTCCGCGAAAAGATGACCTAAACTAGGCAAGCTCTTAACCCGCACCGGATCGCGGGCGGGGGGGTTGACGCCAGTGTGTTTTAATAACGAAAAAATGGATCATATGCTTGCATTTGTGTTTGAATAATTAGTTTTTGACTTGAAACAGTTGCATATTCAACTTAAATTTAGTTTATCCTTCCTATTTTGGCGTGTTACAGTGGGATTCTGTTAGGCGGTCCTCAGAAAAAAATTGGACAAATTTAAAGTGGTCCTTGGGCTGAAAAAGTTTGAGAAACACTGGTTTAAACCATAAAAATGTCTACGCTTACGATACTCCTACATCCAAATGAGATCATTACTCAATTGACTCAAAAGTAAAAAATTTTATGGATGGATGCTAAAGATATTTTTAAACATCTCTCCGATTGTGTGAAGATTGTCATATACTCCTAGCATGGCTTGAGGGTGAGTAAATCATGGGATAATCTTCACTTTTGGGTGAACTATCCCTTTAAATTAGAATGGATTCTGACTGGCTGTTCAACAGCTGGAAAAAATTTATATAGTGGTGTGGACAGTGATTTCTAGAACTGTATCGTTATTTTTATAGTGTGAACGAGGCTGAAGGCTCTCACTTGTTCTTTAAGCAGAAGGGCCATTCGGTCACACATCTGGTTTCCATCGATAGACGTAAGAGCGATGTACAGGAAGAGGCCGTAGAGAACCGGTTTCGGGATCCACTGCAGAGGCACTGGCAGCAAAAACACCGACAAACCAATTAAGATGTTCGCAGCCAGCGACGTAAGTCGAGTCTCCTTCACGCCGACTATCCTGCAGATACGCACACAAGTCTTGTTAGACGTCATCAGCGAGTACTGTGTTCTCTAAGACTGTATGTAGGTGGTTGCTCACGTTTCATAGAGGTGGCCCCCCTCCACTCGCTGTTCCACCCGCGCCAGCTGACGCACATGCAGCGTGGAGTGTGGGAAAGCCGCGTGCATCCATGGTAACCCCAGCACCGACATCAGGACGTTGATGAACCCAGAGAGCATCAGGTCCCAGTGGTACGCCGTTCCCTTCAGCAGTCTGAAACACAAACGAGATCATATGCTGCCTCTCGACTGTCTACACCGAACTGAATGATGGCTCACTGATCTTGGGGAAAAGAAGTAAACCAATGAAGTGCTAGCAAAATGAGAGCCAAATGTGACACTGCGGATGGAAATGGTTGTCTGGATGGATACCTGTTCTCTGGGGCATTGGTGAGGGACACCACGATATTCTGGTCAATGAAGACGAGCAAGGCGAGGAGAAAGCCGAGACCGCATGCGCTTAACACGTTCATCCCCGTCAGCCGATTAAAAGACGCCACTTTGAATGCAGTTCCATTCTGGAAGTTGAATACTGGAACTGTGAATCAACATATTGGAAGAATCAAATGGATAGTTCGCCAAACAAATGCTTGTCGCAATAGCGCATTCAAACCTGTCACCTCAAAATACATTCTCGATGTCTGAATCAAAGACTGTACAATAGCCAAGACCGTAAACGTGCTTTGCTATGAACGGGAGAAAGCGCAACATCCAACGTGGCGGCTCTTTAAATGAAAGAGCCAATCGCCAATTGGTCAAGTCATTGCGTCACTGCAGCAACTGTTTGACGTTTCGGAGACTGGCACACATGCATCAATGATAATTGTGAAATTTTACTCACGTAAAATGAATGATATCGTAAAAAATAAAATAAAGGTGATTTCGATATGATTATGAGCAGCCCTATTACACTCAGTGTTATTACACCTAACCTGGTGTCTAATACGGATAATGATGATATAAGCAACAAATACAACATGATCATTTGTCGGTGATTGTTTTGACACGAGGGCTCACGCTGAATGTCGGTGAAGAGGTAGGAGCCCACAAAGGAGAAGATGACCACAGAGATCGGCAATGCACAGTCTGACACCACCTCCCTGACTTTAGCATGCAGGAATGGGCTGGAAAGAAAGCAGAAATTAGAATTTTTATTTTATTTTATTTTAGTTAAAGGTTAGTGCAGATGACCAAGCATTAGCAGCTAATGATGATTACAGTTAACGTCCTCTAATGACCTTCTCTTGATGAGGAACAGAGCATAGCCCAGCCACAGTGTTCCCAGCATGAGCAGTAGGCAGAGAATAGGACGCTCCCTGGTGCACAGAACCAGTATTGCAGGCAGTGAGACGCCTCCGTTCTCTGTTCCGTTCACTGTCTGGTGAAGCATTACACCCAGATGACGCAGATCCTCCGTGCTTCCATTGACTAGTATGAGGCCATGATAATATTTATGAAATACTGAGAGAAAAGAGAGAATTGAGTGGGTGAATGAATACATTTTTTCTAATTCAGATGTATAAACTTTGTCATTTTAATGTTTTATAATGTGTCGTGGGGTGCACTTATAATGTTAGTATGCTTTTTACATCAAAAAATGTCATCGTTTAGAAATAAAAGGCATTTTTCCTACTCTGATTTTAAGGGCCGTGGCCGCTGTGAGAGTTCAGTGTACACGCCCACTGCTGTGATTGGCTGACATCTTTACATATGAAATAGCCAAGTATTACTCTCTCGAAAACTTTTAGAAAGTTTTTACTATTAAAGCTTTCGCGGTTCACTAATCGTGAAAAGTGTTGCATTACATTGCTGCAGTAGATCGTGGCATGAAAGGTTGCAGTGATGAACGTTGTGTGATCTCGTCATTGTAACTCTATTTCTGCACACTAACAAAAGCTTTTATTGTAACTAAGAGTGCAAACTCGATGTAACTAAGAGATTCGTTGAGTTTGATTGACAGCTCACGTGATTGCAAAGGGAGCGTTCTTTGATCGCTTTCTATTTATAATTTAATCACAGTTTAAATAAGAGATTATTTAAAGAGAAACAACGTGAAGTTGAGCGTTTAGATCATCTGACTGAACATGAATCATATCAGATCAGGCATGAGAATGAAGTTACTCACATGTTGTCCCATTACTGTCGAGTCCATATCGTAAATGTTTGAAATGCGATTGATTTACCAAAGAATCCACCGTGAAACACCAAATAAATAAAGCTCAACTGAGACGTTCACATTGTTGCCAATAAATAACCACATTCGAATCCTTTGATTCAAAGGTGATTTGAGTCCTGGATCTCTCTTCTCTCCTCATCTCTCTAACACACCAGTGGGCGGGGCTAATGTTTTAATGATGAAGTAGGCGTTGATTTCTTCAGCGGAGGCGGAGTTTCACCCATCTATGACAGGACGAGTCGTTCAATGAAGCTTTTATTGGACTAACAAGGACGTTTTCAGTTCTGAAACTGACAGGATATTCCTATAGTATGATGACCTCTGATGTATTAAAAGCTCAAGGAAAAGTTGATTGAAAAGAAAAGTGCACCCAAAAATGACAAATGGAAATATTGTCAATCAGATATTTTTAGATACTCTTCTTTCTTTCTCCCTTCCCTGCTAAATCTTGATTCGTGATTTATTTCTGAGATATCACGAGCCGCGGCATTGCTCTGCTTTCAATGGTTCAAGCAACGATCAGAACTTACTGTTTATGGTGCCTTTCAAAGCGTCGCCCACAAAGGCAATGGAGATGAACAAAGCTATCACTTCTTCTGTGGAACTGAGAGGACACATAGGACAGAGTCAACAACTGATCTTCCCTTTCATCAAAACAACCGAGCACAAATCAAGACATAACAACAAAATCGAGGCACGCCACGAACCGAGATTACCACACATTGACAGGAGAGCGCAGATTTGTGATGTTTGTGCTACAGAAAGAGGCCAAAGCAGAAGTGTCTGAGCTATATCAGAATGTAGCGTCTGCCTGATGAGATTTCATACATCGGTGAAAGAAAACTATTGTTGAATTATCTCAAGAGAATGAGTCAGGTGCTTGTTTGTGTAAAAATTCTCCACCACAACACTAGGGTGATTGCCAGGGTTTCTACAGTGTTATGGGTGGATACTAGCTGGATTGTCCTCTATAACATTCTGAGTCTGATATCAAGATATGGCTTCTGACCCTCAGTCTATGGGACTTTTCCTATCTGCCTGCCAGGATAAAAATGAAATCTGATTGCTTGGACATACTAAACACATGTCTTTAGCATACTTAGGCCCTGTTTGCACCAGGTATTAAGATGCGTTTTGGTCAAGTAGACGAGGGAGACGCATTCCCGTTTACACCTGGTGTTTTTATCCGTCACGGAAAAGCATTACAGAAAAGAAGATATTTTCAGAAACTCTTCTAAACGTCCAACATTAACTGAACTGAAAAAAACATAAAATAACACTTACCCTCCGAACGAGGTCGTGGAAACCAAAATTATTCATAGTACCAACACAAATGGATTAAGTAAACTTCAGTTTTAAATATATTAGGTGAATTAAACGCAATGAAATTAAGTTGTGACAAAATTGTGATGCATTAGCTCACTTTAGCGAGTGTACTTCTCAGGTTAGAAAATCATGGAAGCTTGTTTTCCGCCACTGAATAACAAATAAAAAAGGTAATTGGGACTTTTTTATCTCACAATTCTGGCTTTTTTCATAGAAATGCGAGTTACAAAGTCAGAATTGTGAGATATAAACAAGCAATTGAGAGAAATAAAGTCAGAATTGTGATTTAAACAAACAATTGTAAGTTATAAAGTCAGAATTGCGAGATATTAATAATCAGTTGCGAGAAATAAATTCATAATTGCGATATAAACTCACAATTGCAAGTTACAAAGTCAAAACTGCGAGATATAAAGAATCAATTGAGAGAAATAAAGTCAGAATTGTGAGATATAAACAAGCAATTGAGAGAAATAAAGTCAGAATTGTGAGATATAAACAAGCAATTGAGAAAAATAAAGTCAGAATTGTGATTTAAACTCACAATTGCAAGTTACAAAGTCAAAATTGCGAGATATAAAAAATCAACTGTGAGAAATAAAGTCAGAATTGTGATTATAAATTCACAAGTGCAAGTTACAAAGTCATAATTTCGAGAAATAAACAAGCAATTGTGAAAAATAAAGTCAGAATTGCAAGATAAAAAGTCACAATTATGTTTTAAACTGTTTTATTATAAGGCAAAAACAAGCTTCCATAGAAAAGGCAGAATTCAGTACAAATAATAATAAAAAATAAAAGAAAAATCCCATCACTGGTAGATATATACACATGGTACCACTCCACTGACCGTTTAAAGAGCTTCATAAACAGGCTGACATTGAAGATGCCTCCCAGTATGAGGAACAAACTGTTCCAAAGGCCAATGCAGGCATAAAACGCGGGGAAATCGAGGTCATAGTCATCACAGATGCCTCTGATCACTGCAGTACACAAACAAAGGACAGAAAACAACTGTATGGGGCTCTGAGAGAGACTTAACATTCATTTCTTTAAAAGAGAGATTCAGTACCACTGATGAAGATGGCTAGAGGTGCCGTGGTGAGAGGGATGACCAGCGGAGAGCCAGCACAAAGAGAGTAAATCACTCCTCCGATGCTCTGACCAATTATAGTCTTCTGTACATCTGCAGAAATTCAAATAGAGGAACACATGAACACAAAACTGGAACTCCTTTCTGGTCAAGCTGGATTTGGTACCAATGGTCCAGCTGCTAACTAATGACCATAAATGACTTAGTCTTATACTTCTGACTACAAACCTATCTCTCCTCGAGTGCTCTCGTCATTCAGAGAGCCAAACGCAATGGCTGGCAGGAGGATAGCGATGTAGAGGAAGATGGCGGTGGTGGTGTACTTCAGCAAAGATCTGTTAGAGCCCAGAATACCTGGATGGAAACCACACAGCAGCAAACACTTCAGCCTGAGCGACAGAGAGTTCTGTTATTTTTAGTAAAAGTGAAGTCAAGCACGGCCTTGGGGAAAAATGAGACTCGCCATCTGTGAAGTCGGACAGGTACAATGGAAGCCTGCGGCACAGGTCTTCATAAATACCACGACCTGCTCTGAGGAAATCTTTTACCTGGGTACAGTAGGAGATTCGGAGGAGAAAAAACTTGTCGATTAATGTTTTTTTTAAAATGCATAAACATAACAGAACTGTAAAAGCTTGATTCCGCCATGAAATAAACAAATTAAGGTAATTGCGACGTTGCATCTCACAATAATAATATAAATTTTCTCAGAATTGCGAGATATAAAGTCAGAATTGTGAGTTATAAAGTCAGAATTGTGAGATAAAAGTCAGAATTGTGAGATCTAAAGTCAGAATTGCGAGATATAAAGTCAGAATTGAGAGATATAAAGTCAGAATTGTGAGATATAAAGTCAGAATTGTGAGTTATAAAGTCAGAAATGCGAGTTATAAAGTCAGAATTGCGAGATATAAAGTCAGAATTGTGAGATATAAAGTCAGAATTGTGAGTTATAAAGTCAGAATTGTGAGATATAAAGTCAGAATTGTGAGTTATAAAGTCAGAATTGTGAGATATAAAGTCAGAATTGCGAGATATAAAGTCAGAATTGTGAGATATAAAGTCAGAATTGTGAGATATAAAGTCAGAATTGTGAGTTATAAAGTCAGAATTGTGAGATATAAAGTCAGAATTGCGAGATATAAGGTCAGAATTGTGAGATATAAAGTCAGAATTGTGAGATATAAAGTCAGAATTGCGAGATATAAAGTCAGAATTGTGAGTTATAAAGTCAGAATTGTGAGATATAAAGTCAGAATTGTGAGATATAAAGTCAGAATTGTGAGATATAAAGTCAGAATTGTGAGTTATAAAGTCAGAATTGTGAGATATAAAGTCAGAATTGCGAGATATAAGGTCAGAATTGTGAGATATAAAGTCAGAATTGTGAGATATAAAGTCAGAATTGCGAGATATAAAGTCAGAATTGTGAGATATAAAGTCAGAATTGCGAGTTATAAAGTCAGAATTGCGAGTTATAAAGTCAGAATTGCGAGATATAAAGTCAGAATTGTGAGATATAAAGTCAGAATTGCGAGATATAAGGTCAGAATTGTGAGTTATAAAGTCAGAATTGTGAGATATAAAGTCAGAATTGCGAGATATAAGGTCAGAATTGTGAGTTATAAAGTCAGAATTGCGAGATATAAAGTCAGAATTGTGAGATATAAAGTCAGAATTGTGAGATATAAAGTCAGAATTGTGAGTTATAAAGTCAGAATTGTGAGATATAAAGTCAGAATTGCGAGATATAAAGTCAGAATTGTGAGATATAAAGTCAGAATTGTGAGATATAAAGTCAGAATTGTGAGATATAAAGTCAGAATTGTGAGATATAAAGTCAGAATTGCGAGTTATAAAGTCAGAATTGCGAGTTATAAAGTCAGAATTGCGAGATATAAAGTCAGAATTGTGAGATATAAAGTCAGAATTGCGAGATATAAAGTCAGAATTGCGAGATATAAAGTCAGAATTGTGAGATATAAAGTCAGAATTGTGAGATATAAAGTCAGAATTGTGAGATATAAAGTCAGAATTGTGAGATATAAAGTCAGAATTGTGAGATATAAAGTCAGAATTGTGAGATATAAAGTCAGAATTGCGAGATATAAAGTCAGAATTGTGAGATATAAAGTCAGAATTGCGAGTTATAAAGTCAGAATTGTGAGATATAAAGTCAGAATTGTGAGATATAAAGTCAGAATTGTGAGATATAAAGTCAGAATTGCGAGATATAAAGTCAGAATTGTGAGATATAAAGTCAGAATTGTGAGATATAAAGTCAGAATTGCGAGATATAAAGTCAGAATTGTGAGTTATAAAGTCAGAATTGTGAGATATAAAGTCAGAATTGCGAGATATAAAGTCAGAATTGTGAGATATAAAGTCAGAATTGTGAGATATAAAGTCAGAATTGTGAGATATAAAGTCAGAATTGTGAGATATAAAGTCAGAATTGTGAGATATAAAGTCAGAATTGCGAGTTATAAAGTCAGAATTGCGAGTTATAAAGTCAGAATTGCGAGATATAAAGTCAGAATTGTGAGATATAAAGTCAGAATTGCGAGATATAAAGTCAGAATTGCGAGATATAAAGTCAGAATTGTGAGATATAAAGTCAGAATTGTGAGATATAAAGTCAGAATTGTGAGATATAAAGTCAGAATTGTGAGATATAAAGTCAGAATTGCGAGATATAAAGTCAGAATTGCGAGATATAAAGTCAGAATTGTGAGATATAAAGTCAGAATTGTGAGATATAAAGTCAGAATTGCGAGATATAAAGTCAGAATTGCGAGATATAAAGTCAGAATTGTGAGATATAAAGTCAGAATTGCGAGATATAAAGTCAGAATTGAGAGATATAAAGTCAGAATTGTGAGATATAAAGTCAGAATTGTGAGTTATAAAGTCAGAAATGCGAGTTATAAAGTCAGAATTGCGAGATATAAAGTCAGAATTGTGAGATATAAAGTCAAAATTGTGAGTTATAAAGTCAGAATTGTGAGATATAAAGTCAGAATTGTGAGATATAAAGTCAGAATTGTGAGTTATAAAGTCAGAATTGTGAGATATAAAGTCAGAATTGTGAGATATAAAGTCAGAATTGCGAGTTATAAAGTCAGAATTGCGAGATAAAGTCAGAATTGTGAGATATAAAGTCAGAATTGCGAGATATAAAGTCAGAATTGTGAGATATAAAGTCAGAATTGCGAGTTATAAAGTCAGAATTGTGAGATAAAGTCAGAATTGTGAGATATAAAGTCAGAATTGTGAGATATAAAGTCAGAATTGAGAGATATAAAGTCAGAATTGTGAGTTATAAAGTCAGAATTGTGAGATATAAAGTCAGAATTGTGAGTTATAAAGTCAGAATTGCGAGTTATAAAGTCAGAATTGCGAGATATAAAGTCAGAATTGTGAGATATAAAGTCAGAATTGTGAGATATAAAGTCAGAATTGTGAGATATAAAGTCAGAATTGTGAGATATAAAGTCAGAATTGAGAGATATAAAGTCAGAATTGTGAGATATAAAGTCAGAATTGTGAGTTATTTAACATAACAAAAAACCTGATTCATGATGTTGTTCTTTTCCAGCAATAAAAAAGTGTATGCACCACCATTCAAATTGTTGTGGTCAGCAAATTTTTTAACATTTTTAAAATAAAGTCTCTTATATGCACCTAAGCTGCATTAATTTGAAAATGACAGGACAAACAGTAATACTGTGAAATAGGTTTGAGTGTTTGATAACATGAGTCTCAGAAGCTGAATCTGCAGTGCTGCTGTTGGACAATATGTGACACACACACACACACACACACCCATCAGCGTGGAGAAGTTTATATGTGGTCAAGGTTCAGCATAATGTGAGGGAGGACTGTGCATGTGGGCAACGCACTTAATGACCCTCAGAGAAAACTGAACATTAAGTTAACAGGCAGACTGAGCAGATAATTGGTCGGTGAAGCCATTTACATGCCCTGAGCCTCTCTCAGCTCCAGACCTTGAGTGGTTTGTTGCTGTGTGGGTCGGTCTGTTCCTCCACCGAGGGTTTCTGGATGACAGTGGAGAGCCGCTGCCTTTGAATCACCAGCTCCTGCTTGAAGTCCTCCTGGGTCTTAGTTTCCAGGAGTTTCTGTCTAAAAGAGATGTCTGAGAACAAGGTGGCAAATGTGCGGCCGAGCTCTATGGCAGTCTTTGTACTTTTCTGCACAGTAAGAGAGAGGAGAAATAAAATTGCATATCATGAAATTAGTAGACAACTGTGACAATCAAATTTGTGTTTTTGTCACTTTAGGTCATTCTCAACCTTTTTTCCCAGTGGGCCACACTATGGGCCGCATGTCATTTACATATGACGTCACCAATGACAACCAATCAGATTTAAAGGGCTAGTTCACCTAAAAATTCTGTCATAATCCCCCGCAGCGTTTCAAAACGCTTCTTCGTGAAGCTTTACGACTCTTTTGTTTCGAATCAGTGGCTAAAGTCACGTGATTTCAGTAAACGAGGCTTCGTTACGTCATAAGTGATTCGCAATTTCAATAGTTCACGTGACTTTGGCAGTTTGATGCGCGAACCGAATCACTGATTCGAATCAAAAGATTCGTAAAGCTTCATGAATCAGTGTTTGTTCATCTCTAGATATTGTTGAAAAGTTGTTATTTTGTTTTTCTCGTCGCTTTATAACATTAATGTTGAACCACTGTAGTCACATGACCTGTTTTAAATATGTTTTAGTGTCTTTCTGGACATTGAAAGTGTCAATAGAGACTCTTTGAACCATCAAAAATATCTTCATTTGTGTTCTGAAGATGAACGAAGGTCTTATGGGTGTAATGACATGAGGGAGAGGAATTAATGACTGGATTTTCATTTTTGGGTGAACTAACACTTTAATGTTGTGCTATAAGCAGAAAATATTATTATATTTATAGCATTACAGTAATCAGATAATACTGCTCAATGAACATTCCCAGAATGTAACTATTTACCTCTGGGTGTAAATTCTCTTCAACAGTCACCAAACAATGACAGAATGTTCTATAGGCCATTAATAAAATGTTTCTCAACTCTTTTTACAAACAACATTGAGCGCCTTGCAATTACAGTCTCTGGAGATATCAAGCATTCGGTCACGTCGCAGCATCCGCAGGTTATTTTTATTGAATTAAAATGCAAGTACATCAAACAAACACATCCGATTCACATATCTTCTGACATTACTACGGAGCAAACAAAGGCTGTCCATCTCGCGCATTGACAGCAAACTGAATCTTCCATTCTTCTGAGCTTCGCTGCTGATGCTACGACTCTTCTTGTTTGCAATGCGTTCACACATTGGTGTTTTTCTCCTCTAATAACAAATTTGTCCATTTTGATCTCTAAATTTACAAAAATAATGGCTACTATTGGAATTCTGCCAAAGTGTGCGCTTGTAAGTGTTAACTGAGTAGGCTACTCAGGATAAAGTAGGTCTGCGCATGTCAGAAAATACCAAAATGATTCTATATGACAAAAAAACATTATAATTATAATAAATTTCATTAAAAAAATTAAATAAAACTGGAAATTATTTTTTATATATGGTTGGCATATCGTAGGCAGCATTTGCATGATTTTATATGACACAAAACATTATAATTATAATAAATTTCATAAAAAAATAATAAAACTGGAAATTATTTTTTATATATGGTTGGCATATCGTAGGCAGCATTTGCATGATTTTATATGACCAAAAAACATTATAATTATAATAAATTTCATAAAAAAATAATAAAACTGGAAATTATTTTTTATATATGGTTGGCATATCGTAGGCAGCATTTGCATGATTTTATATGACACAAAACATTATAATTATAATAAATTTCATAAAAAAATAATAAAACTGGAAATTATTTTTTATATATGGTTGGCATATCGTAGGCAGCATTTGCATGATTTTATATGACAAAAAACATTATAATTATAATAAATTTCATAAAAAAAAAAAATCAAACTGGAGTTAATTTTTTATATATGGTTGGCATATCGTAGGCAGCATTTGCATGATTTTATATGACAAAAAAACATTATAATTATACTAAATTTCATTAAAAAAAAAATAAAACTGGAATTTATTTTTTATATATGGTCGGCATATCATATAAAATCATGCGAATGCTGCCTATGACAAAAAAAACATTATAATTATACTAAATTTCATTTAAAAAAAAAATAAAACTGGAATTTATTTTTTAAATATGGTCGGCATATCATATAAAATCATGCAAATGCTGCCTATGACAAAAAAACATTATAATTATACTAAATTTCATTTAAAAAAAAAATAAAACTGGAATTTATTTTTTAAATATGGTCGGCATATCGGGCCACGGGTTGAGAAGCGCTGCTCCAGGTCATGGCTAGAAGATGAGCGTCTTACTGTTCGAGGCGGTGCCAGGATGAGGATAACATAGCGGACTTCACAGCAGTTTACACCCCAGTTCTGCGGCCGCTCCAGACGGGAAATGCAAACACGGCGTCTCCGAAGGCTCTTCACGTTACAGCTGAATGAAGAAGGCCACACACACAAGGGTTAATTCAACCAAAAATGAAAATTATCCCATGATTTACTCACCCTCAAGCCTTCTTTAGTCCTCCAAGACATAAATAATGCAGCCATCCATTAAAAAAATACGACTGCAAAGGGTTAATAAAAGCCTACTGAAGTGTTTGTGTAAGAAAAATATCCATATTTACAACTTCATGAATTCAAATAACTCGCTTCTGGCGGACGACCGTATGCAGAATGAGCAAATCTCAGATTGTGTTCATCTGAAGAGGACTGTCATATACACCTTGGATGGTTTGACGGAGTAAATCATGGGATAATTTTTGGGTGAATTAACCCTTTAAATTGCTTTTTCAGAAATGGCCTTTCATGCAGAGTGTAATATAGGCGTTTATGAATGTAAAAGATCGAAGTGCACGATAAGAGTCTCTCAAAAGAAAGAACCGAATCTGAACTGCCTGAAATGAGTCGTCAGTTGTTCCAGTCTTATTTCCAGCTCAAACCAAAGTAGGCTTGAAAAACATTTGCATAATGACAAACTGTTCATTGGACGTCTAGTTTGATCCTCAAACACTTTAGTTGTAGCTGAAACTGGAAGAGTTTGGGTCATATTGTTGACACTGTTTTCTGCTCCCAAAGCAAATCCCCTTTCCTTGCACTTCCAAAGAATGAGGAATCGGGCTGGGATTGATACGACTGGTAATGGACGTTTGGTTTCCGATCCTCTGTAAACTGTAGACCAATCACAACCGACTGGGTCATCTGACCAATCAGAGCTGATGCTGGAATGTATATTATGCCAAAATTAACCTTGTTCTAGGAGACTCTAAAACGAAATTATGAGCCTTTTAAATAGCATAATAGGGGCACTTTAATGTTCTGCAGAAATATGTCTAATGATAAGTGATGACTAGTTATAGACCGATGTTTAGGCTAGGCAGATAATATTTGATATTTTAATATTTAGCTTATCTGCATCAGCTGATAACTGCTTCTAAGCCTTGTATCAGGTTTGAATGCAGTGATAAAATTACACATTTTCATTTCAAATAAAGAAAAAGGGTGTAAAATAAATATTTTGTGTTGATCTAAGCTGCTATTGCTTATGAAAAATAGGATACATAAACTTTATCATACACAAAACAGCCAATTGACCCCCAAACAGTTTGATTGACAGGCGATCTGACCAATCATAACCCCGAATCGGCCGTTTTGTCCGTCAAAGCGGTCAGGGGAGTTAGTAGATGAACGTCGGTGAACGTCTTGAAACAACTTTCCTTCTGATGTTCATTCATGTTTATTTGATGCTATAAATGAACTAGTATGAAGAGATGATCGAGACATTAAACACACACTAGACGCTATTTATTGATTCAACTGCTTTAAAAAATGACAATATTTTAAATATGAAACAGTTTCATACGTCGTCAGTGTCTCTTTGCTCCGCGATGTATTTTTCACTGCGTGAGAACATGATGTGTGGCGCGAGAGCGGACATAGCAACAGTAACTAAAGGGGGCGGGGCTTTGCGAAGGGTCAATTCTATTGGCCACAAGCCAGATTGGGTTTTTTTTTTTTTTTCTTTTAATGCATTTAAAAAGTATCTAAAAAGCTCAATCAACGCTAAAGCTCACACGTTCAGCTAAACTGAAGCTAGAGCTTATTTTAACCGCATTACACTGTAATGAATTGCTGTAAAAATTACAGCATTATTTTACAGCCGCTGGCTGTTTTTTAATAATACAGCATATTGCTGTAAACTGCAATGCATTCTGGGGTCACGTGTTGGTTTGACTCAAATTTACAGAATATTGCTGTAAATTGACCCTTCGTCATTTTAAAAAATACAGTTATTTACTGTAATCAAGAGAATACAGGGAAATTCTGTAAATTAAATTACAGTAACGGGCTAGCAACCCTGCTGCCAGTATTATACTGTAAAATTTACAGTATTCAATAATTAATAAATTAATTGCATTCTAAAAAATTATTTTTAATGACTCTGCAATATAAGCATCAGAAAGCATCGTAAAAGGATGTAAATGCATTAATAGGCCAGGCTAAAAATATAATACAGCACGCTTCAGCTACTGATTAAAAAACAAACACACTGGTGGACCACAAGTTATGGTTGAAATATAAAAATATACATATATATATATACATATATATACTTTAAAGAGCTTAATTATTAATGTTAAAGTGCTACATACAGCACACAGAGCCAGCACTGCTGGTAGCGAACTCCAGTGGCCGTCGCCGTCACGCCCTGAATGGTCTCGGTCAAAAGGTGAACTTGAAAAGACACAGAAAGAGAGAGAAACTGTAAAAACCTTTCCCTGTTTTTAAGGACAGCGGCTCTTCCATTAACCACATTCTCAGAGGGGTTGCCCTGGATTTCTGGATTGCTAGACGAGGTGACCTGTGGCACGTGGGGCGAGGAGCCCGCTGCTCACCATTGGCATCCTGTCCTCCAGCATCTGTGAACAGAGCACTCGTGACCTCCTCCGCATTGCAGCTGCCCTGCCCGTCCGTGGCCACATGGTCCAGCATCCTGCGCAGCACTTCGTCCAGGGAGGCCGCCTTCTCGTCCAGCAGGATGCTGACCTGAGCCAAGAACCCATCCAGATCCCGGTGAGCTCGCACCTCCTCCTGGAAATTCATCAGCTTCACATACTGAAAGAGGAAGTGGGTTGTTTGGCAATTAAGCCACAGATGAACCTTTGGATTCGTTTTTTATTAATTAGTGCAGTTTATTCAATGCATTGAGTGCATTTTGGTAACACTTTACAGTAAGGTTTCATTAGTTCATGTATTTATTGTGTTTGTTTGTCGTTCATGTAAGCTCACGGCGCATTAATATTAACAAATACATTTTTTTATTTTAATAATGAATCGGTAAATGTCGAAATTAACATTAACTAAAGAGGTATTCATTTGCAGTTCATGACAACTAATGAAACCTTATTGTAAAGTGTTGCCCGAATTGTATATATTTCCTCAGTTTAATTACCGACGAGCGATTCCGAATCAAATTTTGAATAAAAATTCAGCATAAATGACACAATCTCAATGCTTTTGATTGTGGCTTTCATGCAAAGCTATAAATAACCAGGGTTGTGGAGTAACGAAACACAAGTAACTCAGTTTCGTATTTAAAATACACGATTTGAGTGACTGTATTTCATTTTAAATGGGTGGTAATCAGATTACAGTTCCATCTGAAAAGTGTTTTAGATTACCAAAGTGATTACTTTGAGTTTTAATGTCATTTAAACAGCGATTGGTGATTCTCTGACTCTGACCGTCTGAAAAGGAGGAGTTTCTGCTCATAAGTTTCATACCCCTTGCAGAATATGCAGCATTTTAATACTTTTAACAAAATAAGAGGGATCATGAAAATTATATTTTTATTTAGTACTGTTCTGAATTAGCTATTTCACATAACAGATGACTGAATCGATAAAAATCGCTCCACTGACATGTCATTACCTGCATGATCCACGGCTGTTTTCATGTTTTGCGATACAGTGAAAAAGGTAAAAAAAAGATTCAGACTTTTTTCCATGCAATTGCAAGATATAAACTCACAATCGCAAGTTATAAAGTCAGAATTGCATCAATTGCATTGAAATCGCGAGTTTATATTTCACAATTCTGCCGTTTTTTTCTCACAATTGAGACTTTTTTCTGGAAAATTGAGAGTTTATACCACAGAATTGCAACTTTATACCACACAATTCTGCGAGAAAAAGTCGGAATTGTGAGATAAAAACTTTTTTGTGTGTTTGTTCCACACTTCTTAGTATTCCAAAGTATTCTAAAGTATTTCAATGAAGTTACAAAACTTGAGAAATGTAACAAAATATGTTACAAATGACTTTTTAAAGCATGTATTTTGTCATCTGTAGTGAAATACATTTTAAAAGTAACCCACCCAGCCCTGCTAGTCAGTTAAACCAGTTTATTCAATGCATTTAGTGCATTTTGGTAACACTTTACAGTAAGGTTTCATTAGTTCATGTATTTATTGTGTTTATTAAAGTTTATTTGTCGTTCATGTAAGCTCAAGGCGCATTAATATTAACAAAAACATTTTTTAAATTTTAATAATGAATCGGTAAATGTTGAAATTAACATTAACTAAAGAAGTATTCCTTCGTAGTTCATGAAACCTTATTGTAAAGTGTCACCTGTATTGTATAGTTTCCTCAATTTAATTACCAACGTTTTTTTGAATTTTTGTTTGTGGCTTTCATGCAAAACTATAAATATGTGCAGATCTGGGTCACACTTTATTTTAGGATCCAATTCTCACTATCAATTAACTATGACTTAATAAACGCCTAATTACGGTTTATCAATAGTTGGTAAGGTAGTTGTTAAGTTTGTGATTGGGTAGATTAAGGCATGATCATGCAGAATACGGCTTTATAAGTACTAATAAACAGCCAATAATATGGATGCTAATAAACAACTAGTTAATAGTGAGAATTGGAAGTTTTCCCACAACATTATATTACAATAATGTACAAAAAAAAAAATCATTTGAAGTTATAATAATTGTATTTTTTCACCCAAGGCTGCATTTATTTGCTCAAAAAAAAAAAAAACACAGTAAGATTGTGAAATATCATTATAACTTTGAATAATGGTTTTCTAGTTTAATATATAGTAAAATATAATTCACATCCAGCAATCAAAGCTGAATTTTCAGCATCGTTGCTCCAATCGTGTCACGCGATCCTTCAGAAATCACTCTGATATGATCAAAAAAACGTAATGATTCCAAAAGTGTGAAATCGGTGTATGACTTTAGATCATCAAAAAGATGCGCTGCAATTGAACAGTGAGGCTTCCCAGCCACAAACACAATCAATTAAACAACAGATGTAAATTATAAAACAGCTCTAGTAAGAATGGCTTACTCTTCTTGATGTATGTAGAAGGCCAAACCCTGAAACCTCAGTATCTATTCATAGGCAGAAAAGGAGAGGAGGAGGAGAAAAAAATGATAAATTGTTAAAACCCTTGTGCTGTTACATGGATGTATGAGTTTGAAGGACAGACCACTGAGCCAGGCCTCCCAGAAGACGTGTTTTCCTTCATTATCTTGAACCCTCTGTATTATGTCTCCCTGGTTATAAATAGTCAAAGAGTCTGCAGAAGTGCATTGTGGTCCCTGAACTCTGACACCGCAGTCACTTAGGAATAAGACCTGGCAGAGCCTGCTTCCCCAATGCCGCAAACACATCAGCCAAAACACGAAAACAATACTGATTGTTTTTAAGGCGGAAAGTGAACACAGAGAATTTTAGATGGGTGTTCACAATGTGGAGGAGGTAGAGCTGCTGCTGACGGTTGATACTACTGGGATCCGTCTATACCTCAGGCTACAATCACAATGATTTTTTGAGATTTTTGAAGTAGTCTCAAAGAGAATCTCATCTCACTCACCCACACACATCATATCTGAGCCGTACCGCACAGATCTAAACAAACGCTCAGATGCATCGTGACCCGAGATGGGCGTCTCACAGTGACCGCTGTCTGTCAGGATGGGGAGCGTGTCTCCTTTCCTTCTCCGCAGTCCCTCCGTTTCGGCATCTCGCATCAACGTGTCACAATAGAGCTCCTTAAGCGGGCCTTTCTTAGCTTTAAGATGATTATTATAATCTCATTTCCCCGCCTAACTCACGCCTGACGTGACCTTTCACGTGAAATATGGCACATTGCATTTGCATTTTCATCTCGAGCATAGAGATATTTTTTTGAACGTTATTTATGGTATGCGACGCCCTCAAAAATATATGCGCCATCTGTTAAAGCTACAGAATACTAATAAAAACCTGCCCAAAACCAGGCACACGGGGCAATATAACCATAGCCGCCCCAATAAATACCTTCTTAGCATGGAAGAGTATAATCATGACATGAGGTAAACTACATGATATTCTGAGGAGTAAACTGAGTTTGTGCAGACTGCAGCTGCTTGTTTTATAGTTGGGGTGATACGCTGTGAAGTCTGTTCACTCACAGTCTGCGGGTTTGATGGTATTTACTCAATGTGATATTGTGAATTTGTGCAGGTTAGTTTTTTATATATATATTATATATATATATATATATATATATATATATTGCTTCTATGATCAAGACATTTCCTCTTACTGTAGGAACCGCATCAGACCGACCCAATCTCACCTGCAGCCCTCCTCAACCTGTTTTGTTTGTCTTTTATTTAACAGAGGACTTGCTAACTAAACGTGGCACACCAAATTTTATTTGAAAAAGATTTATAATGATTAGTTCTCACCCAACCCTTGGACGAGGTGGCCATTTGTTGTCTGCCCAGATGGAGTGTCTGTGGAGGAAACAGGTTTCAGATGAGTTTTCATCTTCATACAAATTAGATGAATTGATGGATGGATGGGTGGATGGATGGATGGATAGATGGGTGGATAAATGGGTGGATGGATGGATGGATGGATGGATGGATGGATGGGTGGATGGGTGGATGGATGGATGGATGGATGGATGGGTGGATGGGTGGATAGATGGGTGGATGGGTGGATGGATGGATGGATGGATGGATAGATGGGTGGATAAATGGGTGGATAGATGGGTGGATAAATGGGTGGATAAATGGGTGGATAGATGGGTGGATGGATGGATGGGTGGGTGGGTGGATGGATGGATGGGTGGATAGATGGATGGATGGATGGGTGGATGGGTGGATAGATGGGTGGATGGATGGATGGATAGATGGGTGGATAAATGGGTGGATAGATAGGTGGGTGGATGGATGGGTGGGTGGATGGATGGATGGGTGGATAGATGGGTGGATGGATGGATGGATAGATGGGTGGATAAATTGGTGGATGGATGCATGGATGGGTGGGTGGATGGATGGATAGATGGATGGATAGATGCGTGGATGGGTGGATGGATGGGTGGATAGATGGGTGGATGGATAAATGGGTGGATGGATGGGTGGATGGATGGATGGATGGGTGGATAGATGGGTGGATAGATGGTGGATGGATGGATAGATGGGTGGATAAATGGGTGGATAGATGGGTGGATGGATGGGTGGATAGATGGGTGGATAAATGGGTGGATGGATGCATGGATGGGTGGGTGGATGGATGGATAGATGGATGGATAGATGGGTGGATGGGTGGATGGATGGGTGGATAGATGGGTGGATGGATAAATGGGTGGATGGATGGGTGGATGGATGGATGGATGGATAGATGGGTGAATAAATGGGTGGATGGGTGGATGGATAAATGGGTGGATGGATGGATGGATGGATAGATAGATGGGTGGATAAATGGGTGGATGGATGGATAGATGGGTGGATAGATGGGTGGATAAATGGGTGGATGGATGGATGGGTGGATAAATGGGTGGATGGATGGGTGGATAGATGGGTGGATGGATGGATAGATGGGTGGATAGATGGGTGGATAAATGGGTGGATGGATGGATGGGTGGATAAATGGGTGGATGGATGGGTGGATAGATGGGTGGATGGATGGATGGATGGATGGGTGGATAAATGGGTTGATGGATGGATGGATGCATGGATGGGTGGATGGATGGATGGATGAAGGATGGATAGATGGATGGGTGGGTGGAAGAACAGATGGATAGATGGATGGATGGTTGGGTGGGTGGATGAATGGACTGATGCATGGATGGGTCGGTGGATGAATGGATGGATGGATGGGTGGGTGGATGAATGGATGGATGGTTGGGTGGGTGGATGAATGGATGGATGGTTGGGTGGGTGGATGAATGGACTGATGCATGGATGGGTCGGTGGATGAATGGAGGGATGGATGGGTGGGTGGTAGAATAGATGGCTGGGTAGATGGATAAATTTGTGGATGGGTGGATGGAAGAATGGATGAAGGATAGATAGATGGATGGGTGGGTGGAAGAACAGATGTTATAGATGGATGGATGGATGGATGGATGGATGGATGGATGGATGGATGGATGGATGGATGGATGGAAGGATGGATGGGTCGTGGGTGGAAGAACGGATGCATGGGTAGATTGATAAATGGATGGAGAAGAATATGTCCAGGTCGGTCATTCTTTTCCCCAAAATCAAATGAGAATTTAGTTTTTTTGCCTAAACAAACTCAAAGCATCAAACAGAAATGATGACTGTCTTTCATTCCTGTTGAGATGAGAACACAAGCGAAGCGGCTCCTCGAACGAGGGGCTTAATTTCATCCATCGAGAAGTGATTGGAACATTGTCATTTGCTAATTGCCCATATGAGTTTGCAGCAATTAGTGAATTGAACATTACAAAAAGACATGATTCTTTTTAAATAATGACATTCAAAAAGGAATCATTTATAATGACCTGCAATATTCCATAAAAAAAAAAAAAAGAATTCTTAATTTTTAATTTGATGGTGACTAAGCCTTTTTATATATAGTAATTTCTCATTACTAAATTGCATAAATATGTCATTTAAAAATTTAAATCAGGAATGTTACTATAAAAATATATATATATATATAATTTAATAATTAATTTATATTATTGTTGTAGTACTTGTTATACAGTAATTAGTTTACGCCGATATAAATAAACTATATTGCATCATAGCAATTGTATTGTTTTACAGTAGTGATAATCTATTGACAATCACCATTGGAGGAATTCATTGGGGGAAAATAGCATTAATGCAGTCGGATGCTTCAGAGAGGAGTAAACTCAATGCAACTGTTTCTAGAGTGATCAATAAATGAAAAGTTGTAAATGAGCGTATCCTGGCACTGAAGAGTGAAGAGCAGTCACGAGTCACCATTAGAAATTCACCCTAACCTCAGCTGCACACACTTATTCCAGCCCATTAAAGAGACTGGGATTTAATGGAAATTTCCCATCTTTGAAATTCATCCAATTTACACCAGCCCAGATAGCGTCATGCACGGAAGGCTGAGGGCCAGGTATTTTCTTCAGGGCGGATGGGATAAAGAGGTGTTTTTCTGCACAAAAATAGTATCAGTGATATTCTTAGCACATCGTGTTGCTATCTCCAGTGACCGCATTTCCACCATCATCCCGCCATCTTTAATTTAGCAGACAACTTGCTTTGTTACAACAATATATAGGCCTCAAAACACTGTAGCGCTTTCAGCCTTAGGGCAGAACCCTGCTGGCTTGGACAAATTGATTCGGTTATATCTTTGTGACAAAATATCATGTGTTCCTACAGGAGTGCTTGCTAAATAATAAATAAATTATTATGTCTACAGCCAAATCTTTGGAGAGTGTGTCTGGGAATGGAAATTCCTCCCTGGTGGATTGGTTTGGTGTACAGTCGGGTCATGTGACACTTGGGATTAGAGGACACACTGTCATTTCTGGTCTCACTTCAGGACCCCATCAGCCCTCAGGCCACACGAGTCCTGTAATGGCTGGACATACACACTGTCCGTGACAAACCCATTTCTGAGAGTCCTTAATAGATCCCTTGAAGCAATGTGCTGTGTTCAACACAACTTAAGCTCTATTCACAGCGTCTGCTCTCTGCAGTCACAGAAAATCACATGAGAAAGACTTGTGCGAGGCCGTCGATACAATGCCATGATAATCGCTCTTGCAAATTTATAAGATTTAACAGGCAAACATGTCACTAAGTAAGGACCCATGACTTGCACGACTCCAAAATGTCTTTTTTTCTGTGTCAATATGATAAAATATTAAATCATAAATGAATTTAGCAATCCAAAATTGTCCATTATATATTGAATTATCCATATACTGTCAATAAAACAACATTATCCGTCATATAATTCCAGTAAAATTCAGTCGCATTATTACAACAAAATGCAAACAAGTAAACAAATCCCATTTCATTCGGATCAGATTATGAGGAGAAACCAATTCATTTGCATAATAATGATGATTTTCTTTATGATAATGTCTCCAGATGTGATCAGAAACTGGATCTGACTGTGTATTATGATGTGTATAATACGACTGATCTGCAAAGCAAACGTACACTAAAAAAGTTGGGTTAAAAACAGCTCAAGTTGGGTTGAAAATGGGCAAACCAAGCAATTGGGTTGTTTTAACCCAGCGGTTGGGTTAAATGTTTGCCGAATGTGCAACGATTGTTTAAAAATTACTGAATGTCTGGATTAAAATGAACCCAAAGGAGGTTGGAAATTAAAAGTCAGACACATAATTACTAGAGGAAACAATAGAACGTTGATTGATAAGCAATTTAATTTAATTATTCATTATATTTATTAATAAATGTTCAACTATTAAATACGAATAAATACTTTTGTGCACCAAAAAACAAAAAAAAACAAAAAAAAATGACTGTTCAACAATATCTAGTGATGGACGATTTTAAAACACTGCTTCATGAAGCTTTACGAATCTTTTGATTTGAATCTTTTGATTCGAATCAGTGATTCGGAGCGCCAAAGTCACGTGATGTCAGTAAACGAGGCTTCGTTACGTCATGAGTGATTCGCAATTTCAATAGTTCAGTGTCAGTTTGATACGCGAACCACTGATCAAATCACTGATTCGAAACAAAAGATTCGTAAAGCTTCATGAGTCAGTGTTTTGAAATCGATCATCACTAGATATTGATATCTGCTTTTTCGGCGCACAAAAAGTATTCTCATTTAGAGGGCCGTCGCATTTCATCACAAATATCTTCATTTGTGTTCGGAAGATGAACGAAGGTCTTACGGGTGTGGAACGACATGAGGGAGAGGAATTAACGACAAATGAACAAACTCTTTAAGAGTATTTAGTTTCTGAATGATTCTGCATTTTTTCAACAAACTGGTTGAGTGAATGATTCAAATGACTCACTGACAAAGACAGCAACTTGTCGCCACCTAGTGGCACATCAACTGTGATCTGCAGAAAGAGTCACTGAAAAATCCCCACCACTAATGGCAGCGTGTCAATAAAGAACAAGCACAGACAAGTGGAGTGATTAAAAGACTGAAAAGTCCCCGTGATGTCGACATCCGCACACTTCGAATGCCGAGCAGCTAATCAAACTTGACTCCAATCTGACATGTTTTCATTGTAAAGCATGTCATCGTATTTTTCTGACAATGCTACACACATTCCCTCTCAATGGACGGCTTGTTGTGATCTGTTCTCCGCTGCTTGCCTCACTAGACATCCTGCTAGCAGGCTCGCTGACTTCCTGTTGCTGACTGTGCTGTCCTGTAGTGTTGACGGGAATAATAGTTCCATGAAAAGGTCTGTACCTTTTGCAGGAACTACAGTAAATTGGCACTGACCCTAAAATAGTTGTTTTAGCTCTTTCAAAGACCTGTTGACACAGAGTTCCTTGAAAGGTTCACCTTAAAAATGAAATAAATAATAGTTGCAAAAACGTTTAAGGCAGACCTCCACTCCCATAACACCTTCGTTCACGTTCAGAACACAAATGAAAATATTTTCGATGAACCCTTACAAAAAAGAGCTGCAGTATATTGAAGTAGAACTGCAGTAAAACTGTGTTATAAGTACAGCTGCAGTAAAATGAAGTACAACTGAAAGTTGCATGAAGTATAAAAACAGAATAACTGCAGTTGTATTGCAGTTTTATTTTACTAGTACTTTAGATGTATTGCAGTATAGTTGTGCTCCAGTAAAATTTTAGGTTATACTGCAATACTGCAGTTTTTTTCGTGTCCAAAAAACTGCATTTTTCTATATGTAACAAAAACTGTAGTATTACTTCTAAAAAACTGCAGTGATCTTTTGTAAGGGAAATCTGACGGTTCTGTGAGTCTCTATTGATAATTGACAACTTTCAGATGTCCAGAAAGATACTGAAACATATTTAAAACAGGTCTACAGTGGTGCAACATTAATGTTATAAAGCGACGAGAATACTTTTTGTGCGCCAAAAAACGACTGTTCAACAATATCTAGTGATGGACGATTTCAAAACACTGATTCATGAAGCTTTACGAATCTTTTGATTCGAATCAGCGGTTCGGAGCGCCAAAGTCACGTGATTTCAGTAAACGAGGCTTCGTTACGTGATTCACGATTTCGATAGTTCACGTGACTTTGGCAGTTTGACACACGAACCGATTCACTGATTCAAATCAAAAGATTCGTAAAGCTTCATGAATCAGTGTTTTGAAATCGTCCATCACTAGATATTGTTGAATAAAGTCGTTATTTTGTTTCTCTCGTCGCTTTATAACATTAAGCTTGAACCACTGTAGTCACATGACCTGTTTTAAATATGTTTTAGTGTCTTTCTGGACATTGAAAGTGACAATAGAGACTCACTGAACCATCAGATTTCATCAAAAATATCTTCATTTGTGTTCTGAGGATGAACGAAGGTCTTACGGGTGTAGAACGACACGAGGGAGAGGAATTAACGACTGAAATTTCATTTCTACGAACCCTTTAATGCAGGTCATGTCCGTTTCTGTCTGTTTGTGTCCACAAGCAACTCATGAAATCCTGTCAACATTGCCACTGTTTTTCTTTTCACGCACACCGTCATTTATTTTGAAATAAAATGATTCGATTCGCATCTTCTGATTGGTCTTTCGCTGACAAAGGGAAGTGGCGTTTAGCGGTTTCTGCCAACGTTCTGGTATTTCTGGATGGGCTGGCGCTGGGATTTATTGGATTTGAAGCAAAAGCATTTCATGAACGTTTACTATGTGTGGAGAGCATTGTTTTTGACGGAGGTGGCGTTTAGCGGCTTTTGCACCTGAACTCGCAGGGACAGAAATCTCTCTTTCAAAACTTGTGTTTTGAAAACGAACGAAAGTCTCGTGTGTTTGGAGTAAATGATGACAGAATTTTATTTTTGGTCAAACTATCCCTTTAAGGACGGACCGGATGGACATATTGAATATACACAGTAAAATCCCCAGAGTTAAATCAACTCTGCTCAGATCACATTTGGTCCCTCTCTAAATAGTGTTAAAGTCACAATCTTCAGAGATTAAATGTCTTTTATCTTCAGTTGATTTCATCAGTTGTAGTTCTTGTGTTTCTCTATTCTTCAGTGATTCTGCTTGTTAACAGCAGGTGTTCATCAATAATGTTCAATCATCGCTTAATGAATTGTTTAATTATCTCATTAACTTTAACTCTGCTTCAATGTGACTTTAACACTATTTAGAGAGGGACCAAATGTGATCTGAGCAGAGCTGATTTAACTCAAAACTGGGGGTTTTACTGTGTATTTAATCATATAATATCAGTGATTCTTCAGTGAAAGAAACTTTTATGTCCCCTAGACTGATTATTATTATTATTATTTTCTTTATCTTTTTTGATCTTTTAATAGTTTTGATGTTTCAGAATATCTCTATTTCCAGCGAGTCCCATACTGCTGTTAACTTCTATAATAATAATAATAATAATAATAACAATAATAATAATAATAATAATTGTCTACCATGACAAAAAGTTCTCAAACGTGATTTTGTTTCAATCATCAGGAGACAATGAGGCTTGATGTCAGAGGGTTACTCAATTTAACTCTATTTGTTTGATTCATATTCATCCATCATATTTGCATATTTACTTCTGAAAAAATATGCTTAATTAATTCATTACCATCTGAATTCACTCTTACTCCACTTTTCACCTACTATTGCACTGCAATGACCTGAATATTATAAATAACATGAGTTTTGACTCTTTAACTGTGGATAATCCTCTAAGAGAGAGAGAGATTTTTTCATTTCAATATTACTTGTCAATTTTAGTCTGATTAAAACTGATGACTTTTTTTTTATTCTACTGTACCATATGCAGTGTTGATTATCACACACTGTAATAGAAAACATTCACAGTCCTTCAAAGTTGGCAACGTTAAAAAAAAAGAAAAAAAGGATTTCTCTTGCCTTGTTAATCTTCCAGTCTAAGCAAATACAACCAGAATGAAAGGAGACAAACTAATTCATAAGTGACCACAGCTCTCTGTCCACTTACAGGTCTCAGTCCCTCTGATTGAGTTGACAAAATACAGCAGAACTTACCGGATGGCACAAAACTAAGCACTTCCTTGCTTTCCATCATTTTCCTCAGAAGTATCGCCGATCACCCCATCATGGTTTCAAATTAAAGTCTACTGTCTGCTTCACAACTCTACTTTTACACCTCAGCAATCACTTCAGCGCACATGAAACGGGGCGGGTTTGCTCTGCCTCTGGGTCCCTGTGCCACTGACACCAGACAAGACTGAAATGGACACATGATCTCTCATTAATGCTATTACCACAAACATGCTGCAATGTTGTGTTTTATATATATATATATATATATATATATATATATATATATATATATATACTGATAAAATTATTTTATGGTTAAGAAAATACTACAGAAAAAAAACAAATGTGATTGACTCTTCGCCGGCAGTTTGATTGACAGGCGATCTGACCAATCATAACCCCGAATTCTCCATTGTGTCCGTCAAAGCGGTCAGGGGAGTTAGTAGATGAACGTCGGTGAACTTGAATCACGTCTTGAAACAACATTCCTTCTGATGTTCATTCATGTTTATTTGATGCTATAAATCAGTAATTCTTAAAGTGTGGTCCGCCATCGCCCCCTAGTGGTCCGCGAAAAGATGACCTAAACTAGGCAAGCTCTTAACCCGCCCCGGATCGCGGGCGGGGGGGTTGACGTCAGTGCGTTTTAATAACGAAAAAATGGATCATATCATTGCATTTGTGTTTGAATAATTCATTTTTGACTTGAAACAGTTGCATATTAAACTTAAATTTACTTTATCCTTCCTATTTTGTTGTTTTTTTTTGGGGGGGGGGGGGGCGTGTTAGAGTGGGATTCTGTCAGGTGGTCCTCAGAAAAAAATAAAGTGGTCCTTGGGCTGAAAAAGTTTGAGAAACACTGCTATAAATGAACTAGTATGAAGAGATGATCAGAAACAGTTTCATATTTAAAATCATGTAATGTTTTAAAGAAGTTTAATCAATAAATAGCGTCTAGTGTGTGTTTAATGTGTCGCTGTCGCTCCTCGATCATCTCTAGTTCATTTATAGCATCAAATAAACATGAATGAACATCAGAAGGAATGTTGTTTCAAGACGTGATTCAAGTTCACCAACGTTCATCTACTAACTCCTCTGACCGCTTTGACGGACAAAATGACGGATTCAGGGTTATGATTGGTCAGATCGCCTGTCAATCAGACTGTTTGCGAAGGGACAATTAGTTAGTTCAGGCAACAATAGATACTGGTGTTCCCATCATGCACTGACTGGGCTTTGAATAAATAATGAGGTTGATTTTTGGCTGTTTTATCATTGCTCTTGTGGTTAGGTTTAGTAACGTGTCATTTTCTGACATTTGGAGTTCATTTTCTTCTCAAAATGGCACAATCATACTAAAAAACGATGCTACAGTCATTGTGTATATAGTGTACCAAGTATTCAGGTGAATTTAAAAGCGTTTACATCAGTAAAATGTACTCCAAAGGAAACTTCAACTAAGTAGCAATTACTCAACTATGTCAACTTAAATTAAGTAAGTCATTTTAACTTGGCCCGTAGGCTAAAAAGTGAAGTTGAGCTTACTTCATTCCAATAGGGAAATTTACTTAAAAATATGCGTGAATTTAAGTAAATTTTCAGTGCCGAGAGAGCAAGAGAGAGAGAGAGAGAGTAGCTTATCTAATGGAAATGTGTTATTTAAGCACATTACATCTGCTCACAATTAACCAGAAGGGTTCACACAAACGAAGACGTTTACTCCAAATCGAGCCCTGCTCTGGGTCTGCCTTGGAGAATATTTAAAACGCCTGACTATTAACTAACTTCCATGAATTAAACAATTTTCTTTCCACCAAGAAGACTTACATTTGAGAGCTGATAGGAATTTGAATTAATGCAGGATAAGTGGTCGCAACGTGGAAGGATAATTAAAATTTGGAGTCGAGATCATGCTACCCGTCCATTGAGAAATTAACCCGGCATCACGTCAGTAATAACACTAATATGCTCAATTTGGCAAATTTACACTAAGCACCTTTTGAATATCTGAGGAAAAGCCCTTAATAACATACACAATGAGTAATAATGACTGTGCAGAGTGAGAAATACACTTGGTTTTACCATACTACATCAAATATCGTGCTTATACTGTATTTTATACAATTGTGACAGAATGGCATGGAATTTTTGTCTTGACTAAATTGAGGGCTTTATTTCATAAACTAAAGTCAACGCAGCATTTTCTGAACGAACAAATAAATAAATCCTTGATGTTCACCACACCCTCATTCGTGTGCTTTTCCACTGGATTCCTTTAGAATAATGTAATCATTCGTGGCATACCTGCTAATTATTTTTGTAGAGGTTAGATGCCTTGTAAACCTTTATTTTCCCGTCTAAACTCATATCAAAGAGGTGCTTTCACAAAACACCTCTGGCGCTCTGTTAAATGTTTGTGCGTTAAATGTTAGTGAGTCCTAAGCCGATTGAATGCCACTAAAATTATGCCAGAAAAAACATGCCGCATGGTAGTAAAAGTTGTTGGTGGGCATATTAATTATATTACAGACCTCAGGTATGGAGCATCGGTGAGTTATGCCTCTGGCTGCTGCTAGGGGGCGACATAGAGGCAGGAGAATTCAGAAACATGACTCAGTCAACAGTTTATCACATTATTTCAAGACTTATACACTCCAAAAAAAATTCGGTTTTATGTCATTTAATTACATAGCAATTTTCCATCCATTTGGATGACATAGTTTTAACATAAACAAACTAACAAACTTCATGTGATTCATATTTGTCAGTCACACACTGTTTAGTGGTCGTGTGTGTGCGCACTACTGAGTTAAAGCACCGTTGAAGCAGAGTCAGAGTTCATGAGATCATGAAGTGATGATTGAGCATTAATGATGAACGCCTGCTGTTAACAAGCAGAATCACTGAAGGACAGAGAAACTGAAATCAACTGAAGATCAAAGACACTATTCATAAACTCAACTATTACCTATTTCATTTACGTATGACTCACAAATATGAATCTCATTAAGTTTATTAGTTTGTTTATGTTAAAACTATGTAATCCGAATGGACGGAAAATTGCTATGTAATCAAATTACATAAAACTTATGTTTAGACAGAAATATTTTTTTGAGTGTAGCAAGTATTTGGTTTTATGATTAAAGTAACAGGATCCACAGACATTAATTTTCTATGGAAAATTAATTTTATTCTCAAAACAAAATAAGGTACTAAAGCTGTCACAATATGTACACCACAGACACAAACATGTACCTTTTAAGCTGCAATACGTAAGATTTTTGCAGTAAAATATCCAAAAATCACTATATTTTGTTCAGTTGAGTACCTACAATATCTCATGTGTCCAACTATTTGTAAATCGTGAGAAAATTGCTATTTTAACCAAGGATCGCCTGTACATTTTGGGGCGGAAATCGTCGTTTGAATTTTTTGAATTGGTTTACTCTTTTTGGATAAAATTTCATTGCAAGCAATTTATTCATAATAAGGACAACCGATTACAGTTTAACTGGAATTGAACAACAAAAAGCTATTTAAACTAATTCTGCTTATCACCAAGGATGGATTTACATCATATATTGTAACATAGGCAAATGTATTTTTTAATTTTTAAGTAAAAACCAAGTTTTTGACCATCGAATGGTGTTAGAACGGCTGCATCTGAGGCAGTGCATCGCAAAATTAGGTTTTCATCAACTTACAGGTTACTTAAAGTTTATTGTTTGTAACTACGGGTGCTCTGTTGGACAAAATCTCATGTTATGAAAGGATGAAGTGCTTTGCATATGTTTTTTTAAGGCAGTAAAAAACATTGGCTTGCTTGGTTGAGGACACTTGCTTGACGTTCAGCAGTGTTTTTGACACGCGGACGATTACATCATTGTTTTCTCCAGCGCTGATATACATAAATTAACTAGACTTTGATCTTTGCAACAGAATTAATCAATACAAATATATAGAATAAGCTGGACAATGAGGGCATTTTCTTTGTGCAGCCAAAAATGTTTTGCCAATTATTACTGTAAAGCTGCTTTGCGACAATTGGCATTGTAAAAAGTGCTATATAGGTAAAGGTGACAGTACTGGATGACTCGACGACAAATGCCAGACACTCTTCTCCGCTCCTCAAATACATAAAGTATTAGTCTTATGTATTTTATAACCAGTTGTTTATTTACCTTTGCATTGCAGACAAGCAGAGACGCGCCAAAAGTGCGACTGCGATCCTCTGGACGGAGTTATGAGGTTTGACCGACAGCTTTAGGAGCCAATGGAGTTACGAGGTTTAGTCACACGCTCGTTTAAAACTTTTCATTGGTTAAATCCACAGACAGACTTAAAGGGTGAAGTAGAGTCTTAGCATTAGAGTGAAATAATAATCCTCATCTCCTCATTGTTATTTCCCATTCGGTGTGACGAACCTCTGTTGTCCCATTAGGTTGTTTGCAACCACCTTTTTCAAGAGAAGTTGACAAGAAGCTTTCAAATCAAACACAAGGGGTATTATTACTGATGTATGTGAAAATATCGGTTTAGTCACAGACCTTATTTCAGGCATTTAACCAAAAACTCATTTTAAAAACCCTTTCCGATGGAACCGGAACGTTTCCGTGGACTTCAGTATAGGGATTATTGCATTTTGTTTTATAATGCATGTACTAAAATACACTTAGGTGCGAATAGTAAGCTATCTGCCACTATTTGCACACACTATATAAAGCATATTAATAATGTTCACACTTTCAGACGTGTTGCATTTCATTTCAAAGTGGTAAAGAAAACCACACTCACCAAAGCAACTAAACACAGCTCAGTGAATAAGTTTGCATGTGAATAAATATTGAAATGGTTTAGGATTAGTTTACAGTTCTTCTGTTTTAACATGAATTTGTATTCTCAAAATGGCTTAAGAGACTCTCAATGAAAGGTTTTTCATGACACTCTTTCTCTGACCTTGATACAGCAAAATGAAAATGTTGAAATCTGTTAGTCATGATGGCAAAAAACCCCTGGGACATAAACCAGAAGTTAAAGAATCACCTATGATCGTGTTTGACTGTGGAAGAGCGTTTGTGAATGTCAACAGTGCCATCTGCTGTTGTACAGCCAAAGGACCTCGGAGGAACTGGTTGAGCCGGTCAAATTTACAGCAGGATAAATTTTGCACATATCTTCATCTCACACCTGATTCACTTTATCAAGTGTTGTGGTTAAATCCTGATCTCAGATCAACCAGAAATGACTCAAACATCTACATTCCTTGAACTTCTTTGGCTTAAATTTCCTCTGTTTCATAGCTCAAAATGATCAAGTATATAAAGAAAGCAGTGGGGAATATGCAAAGGGATTGTGCTTGAATAATTTAATTACTGTGTGTGTGTTTGGTCAGAGTAATTTGCACACTCTTTTAGCATTATCGATGTTGTAAACTCTTGTTTTGTGTCCCTTTGGTGAATTTGGTCATTTCTGTTTCTGTTCAAGTCTTGTGATAGTTGTTTGTGAGTCAGTTTATGATTCGCTGGTCACTGCAACTTTTTCTCACAATTTGTTTGATCAGAATTGCTAGATTTAAACTCACAATTGCAAGTTATAAAGTCAGAATTAGGAGATTTAAACTTGCGATACTTGCAAAACTTTTTTCCTTGCAATTGTGAATTTAGTATGTGAGTTTATATCTCATAATTCTGACTTTTCTCAATATTGTCAGTTTATATCTCATAATTCTGACTTTTCTCAATATTGTGAGTTTATATCTCATAATTCTGACTTTTCTCAATATTGTCAGTTTATATCTCATAATTCTGACTTTTCTCAATATTGTGAGTTTATATCTCATAATTCTGACTTTTCTTAATATTGTGAGTTTATATCTCATAATTCTGACTTTTCTCAATATTGCGAGTTTATATCTCATAATTCAGACTTTTCTCAATATTGTGAGTTTATATCTCATAATTCTGACTTTTCTCAATATTGTCAGTTTATATCTCATAATTCTGACTTTTCTCAATATTGTGAGTTTATATCTCATAATTCTGACTTTTCTCAATATTGTGAGTTTATATCTCATAATTCTGACTTTTCTCAATATTGTGAGTTTATATCTCATAATTCTGACTTTTCTCAATATTGTCAGTTTATATCTCATAATTCTGACTTTTCTCAATATTGCGAGTTTATATCTCATAATTTTGACTTTTCTCAATATTGTGAGTTTATATCTCATAATTCTGACTTTTCTCAATATTGCGAGTTTATATCTCATAATTCTGACTTTTCTCAATATTGTGAGTTTATATCTCATAATTCTGACTTTTCTCAATATTGTGAGTTTATATCTCATAATTCAGACTTTTCTCAATATTGTGAGTTTATATCTCATAATTCTGACTTTTCTCAATATTGTCAGTTTATATCTCATAATTCTGACTTTTCTCAATTTTGTGAGTTTATATCTCATAATTCTGACTTTTCTCAATATTGTCAGTTTATATCTCATAATTCTGACTTTTCTCAATATTGCGAGTTTATATCTCATAATTCTGACTTTTCTCAATATTGTCAGTTTATATCTCATAATTCTGACTTTTCTCAATATTGTCAGTTTATATCTCATAATTCTGACTTTTCTCAATTTTGTGAGTTTATATCTCATAATTCTGACTTTTCTCAATATTGTGAGTTTATATATCATAATTCTGACTTTTCTCAATATTGTGAGTTTATATCTCATAATTCTGACTTTTCTCAATATTGTGAGTTTATATCTCATAATTCTGACTTTTCTCAATATTGCGAGTTTATATCTCATAATTCTGACTTTTCTCAATATTGTCAGTTTATATCTCATAATTCTGACTTTTCTCAATTTTGTGAGTTTATATATCATAATTCTGACTTTTCTCAATATTGTGAGTTTATATCTCATAATTCTGACTTTTCTCAATATTGTGAGTTTATATCTCATAATTCTGACTTTTCTCAATATTGTCAGTTTATATCTCATAATTCTGACTTTTCTCAATATTGTGAGTTTATATCTCATAATTCTGACTTTTCTCAATATTGAGAGTTTATTTCTCATAATTCTGACTTTTCTCAATATTGTCAGTTTATATCTCATAATTCTGACTTTTCTCAATATTGTGAGTTTATATCTCATAATTCTGACTTTTCTCAATATTGTGACTTTATAACTCGGAATTGCAACTTTATATCACGCAATTCTGAGGGAAAAAGTCCGAATTGTGAAATAAAAACTCACAATGACCTTTTTTGTGTTTGTTTCACACTTATTAGTATTCCAAAGTATTCTAAAGTATTTAGATGAAGTTACTAAACTTGAGTAATGTAACTCAAGTTGACTTTTAAAAGCATGTATTTTGTAATCTGTAATGAAATACATTTTAAAAGTAACTCCCCAGCCCTGTATGTATAATAAGGTGCATCAGCTACATGAAGTGAGCATGTTTATATTTCACCTGGAGAACATCATAATTTACTTATTTTAACCCTATAGAAGGACAGTAGTTCAATCATAAATGTTAAGTGTACTTTTACCTAACTTACTGCAAGCTTAATGTTGAAGTTCACTCTTTATGAAAACCTAAAACCTAAATTAGGTGATTAATTTGATGCTTTTTGAGAAAACATTAAGTTGAGGGAATGGATTTACTAAAAATAAATTCAGCTTATTAGTGTTTGTGACGCATACACATGTAAACTGTGATGACTCGCTACGTAAAAGATTAATGCATGAATTATTCTCACCGAAGCCGAGGTGACAATCAAAATGAATCATTTCTAGGAATACGTGACGGAGAGCGAGAAGCGCAGACGAGAAACGAGCGGAGACACGGACACAGTTTTGTCATTCATTCACCGGGGCTGAAAAACACCAACAGCGCCAGAACCCTCCGAGTCACACTTTATACTAGTACACAATAAAAGATGTTAAAAACAACCCAAGTTGGGTTGAAAATGGACAAACCCAGCTACTGGGTTGCGGTTGGGTTAAATGTTCGGCCAAGCTTTTATTTAACTCAACTATTGTTTGAAAACGACTGGATTAAAAATGATCCCAAAATATGCTGGAAATTAAAAACATAATTACTAGAGACAACAATAATAATCAAGAGGTGAACATTTATTCATACGAAATTAAACTTATGAATAAATGTTCATTTATTAAACATATTTCAATGTCCAGCAATTTTTAAACAACAGTTGAGTTTAATAAAACTACCAAACATTTAACCCATTCAGAGGGTTCAAAACAACCCAATCCCTGGGTTGGTTTTGTTGGTAATCATCTTTGATTTGCGGCATGTTTGTTGTGCGTTCTTCATGCCTGTTGCTTACCACTACAGATCGACAATATTATTATGAAAACATGCAATATTTTTTTTATTATATACTTTTACTGCATATTGCAATACAGGCTTGCAATTGGAGGGGAAATTGCAAAAAAAATGTATATATATACAGTATATACAGTATGTTAAAGGTGTCACTGTACATGTCACCCCGCTTTTGAAAAAAATCCCAAGAAATGACACACCCAAACTAAAACATATGCAGTTCATATGCAAAGCATAAATATGGTCTCATTTCAAAGCAGACACTTTGCAGTTTATTGTAAAGTCATAATTAATTATTGTCATACTGAAAAAAATAGTTATAAGTAGCTTCAAAATGTTGTACAGTTATTAGAAATGTATTTTTATGGAAAATCTTTATGAAAATAAAACTGATGTCAGTCCCTCTGCTATCTGGAAGTGCACTCCAGCTGAAGCCACATGTCTGACCGTGTTATATTTCAAATCTGAAGATGAAGCGTTTAAAACTCTGAGTTTTATTGAATGTTTTATAAGATCCTGTCCTGTGATTTTATTTTGAGAAAACTCTAAAATGCGAACTAATGTTTATAGCCTTCTTCCAAAGCTGAAGAGAATGAGTCTCCTACCTGTAAAACTGCTCTCTATGACTTCTGCCATTCCAGCCGAGAAGGATCTGAATCAGACGATCTCAAACACTCAAAGCCACAGCGTCACATTAGTTAACATTTTAACAGATGAGAGCCGTCGCCCGTCTACTGCGAAATCTTTTTTACTCAGACATTTAATCTGTGCCATAGTTGATCTAAACTTACAGCTATAAATACAGTCAGTGACGCTTGAAAAAACGCTGGGCTGAAAATGGACAAACCCAGCAGTTGGGTTGTTTTAACCCAGTGGTTGAGTTAAATCAGAGCTTCCCAAACTTAAGAGGGGTCAGGCCCCCCAAAAACATTGCAAAAGCTCCACGACCCCGCCGTTAAAAAATATATACCGACATACATTTACCTACAAATACATTTATGAACAAGTTTGTAAGAATGTCATGTCAATCATGATGTAAGCATTCTTTACAAATATATTTCAACCCATAACACATACTTTAAAAGAAAAATCAAATTTTAGAACAATTGGAATATTTTAGTTATTTTAATATGTTGATTTGGACTAGCCACGGCCCACAGTTTGGGAAGCACTGGGTTAAATGTTTTAAAAATGACTCTCTCTCTCTCTCTCTCTCTATATATATATATATATATATATATATACTACTAGGATCAGATTATGAGGAGAAACCAATTCATTTGCATATAATGATCATTTATTTTATGATGATGTCTCCAGATGTGATCAGAAACTGGATCTGACGGTGTATTATTATGTGTATAATACGACTGATCTGCAAAGCAAACGTACATTAAAAAAGTTGGGTTAAAAATGGGCAAACCAAGCAATTGGGTTGTTTTAACCCAGCGGTTGGGTTAAATGTTTGCCGAATGTGCTGGGTAATGTTATTTAACCCAACGATTCTTTAAAAATTGGATTAAAATGAACCCAAAGTGGGTTGGAAATTAAAAATCAGACTCATAAATACTAGAGAAAAGGTGAACATTTATTAATAAGCAATTTAATTTAATTATTTTAATTAAACATATTAATCTATATTAATTTCCAATATATTTTGGGTTCATTTTAATCAAGCAATAGTTGGGTGAAATAAAACTACCCAGCAGGTTGAGAAAACATTGAACCCGACTGATGGGTTTGTCCATTTTCAACCCAGCATTGTGTAAAATCACCCGATTTGTCTGATTTGTTCGTGCATTCAGGAGAAAACGGCGGGCGGTCGTTAACATTGCATTTAGGATTTTTTCAAATTTAATACACAATTTTTAATAAAAACATTTCTTATTAGCACGAGATTAATTTCAGCATGCATGTTTTCTTCTCTGATGTGACGTGATTGACAGGTCGCCCGGAAGAGCTTATGAGGGCGTATGAATAAAAAAAGAATGATGTGCAGGATGCATTACTTATAATAAAATATTGCAATATTCCATAAAAACATGATTTTTTTTAAATTTTGATATCATGGTGACTTTAAGTGCAATGAAAGTACACTGTAAAAAGCGCTTCACGGGTGTCGTCTGTAGGAATTTATTTTAAAAAGTATATTTCTTCCAATAAATCCTTTTTGTATTCATTTAAGTTTTACATAAGTAAAAAAGTGTGAATGTTTTTGTCAAAATCAAAACATGATTTTACTGAACTTCACAATAAATTGCTTCTACAGAAATCTGTTGAAGTGTTTATATCCAAAGCGAAGGGTCACGACCCGCCCATGACCGCGTCGTCGTCGCCTGAACCGGACCGGTTTGGGATTTCTGTGGAGTTTTTCAGGGCTTTACTCAGCGTGATTGAACTGAAGGTGTTTTATGCTGCACTTATAGATGCTCAGAAGTTTCTTAATGTTAAAATGTTTCATTGTTGTGTTCCATTAACATTAATCGTTAGTTTACGGACGCTGTTATAGAGCATTGGAAACAAATACCTCTCTTTCCTTATTTATTAAAGTTATGGCAATGCCAACTAATTATTTCAAGAGGATTGAATAAATAATTTGTCTAAATTTAAGTTTAATTTTTTATTTTAAATGTTACTTATTTTAACGAAGTATGATTTGGATGGTTAAACTCGAATTTTTTGCCTTATCTTCATTTTTTAGCACACAGTAAAATACATAATACTGATTTTTACGAACTCAAAATACCAAGAAGTTCCCTAAACTTACAAAAAGTAGTTGGAAAATGTTGCCTTCATTTTTTTGAGTTGAATCTAAGTAACAGTTTTTACAGTGCAGCAGCTTTTCGGAATGTCTCCGGACAGCAAAAACCAATTAAAATGTGTACATTTACATTGTCTTGAATCTGGATGAAAGCGTCTGCTGAACGCATAACTGTTAATGTTCTCTGACATTACAGCCCTGCTGCCTCTCAGGCCTCTTTGGTCGTGTGGACGGTGACCTGTGAGGGCCGGCGGTTGACAGAAGGTGCTTCTCTGTTCAACATCAGCTGCTCTGTCGAATTTTTAGGTCTGTCACCCCCTCATTCTGCCAGAAACACACATCCCAGCCCAGTGAACCGTGTGTTTAACACTTCAGCACTTCAGAGGAGAACACAACCGAGCACAAAGCCAAGTACACAAGTTCAGAAGTACCGCACACAAGGTGTATAAGTCTGAGCATTGCATTTACATTTTACTCTTTTTTTCTTTTTTCTCCCATGTATTAAAAATTGTGTGTGTTTACTTTTATTGAAAGTGACTTACCGATGCGAAAACATTTTATAAGAAAGAAACATTGTTCTCCATTTTAATATATAGTCAAATGTAATTTATTTCCGTGATCAAAGCTGAATTTCACATGATCCTTCAGAAATCAGAAAATACGATGATTTATTATCAATTTGTGCTGCTCAATATTATTTTATAACATGTGCTCATTTTTTTCAGGAAGCTTCGTTAAATTAAAGTTTAATTAGAGCAGCATTTATTTAAAATTAAAATCTTTTGTATTGTTCAAAAGATTGGGGCCGGTAATTTATTTATTTATTTATTTTTATTTTTATCAATTTAATGCATCCTTGCTGGATAAAAGTGATAATAAAGACATATATTGTTAGAAAAGATTTCTATTTTGAATAAATGCTGTTCTTTTTACATTTTTTATTCATTTATCAGTGAATCATGAAAGAAGAATCATAGATGTGTGTGTGTGTGTGTGTGCGTGTGCGTGTGTGTGAGTGTGCGTGTGTGTGTGTGTGTGAGTGTGTGTGTGTGTGTGTGTGAGTGTGTGTGTGTGTGTGTGAGTGTGTATGTGTGTGAGTGTGTGTGTGTGTGTGTGCGTGTGCGTGAGTGTGTGTGTGTGAGTGTGTGTGAGTGTGTGTATGTGTGTGTGTGTGTGTGTGTGTGTGTGTTTGTACTTGTTTTCCTTACATTGTGGGGACCAAATGTCCCCACAGCGTAAGTAAAACCAGTAAATCTTGACATTGTGGGGGAAAAAAGCTTATAAATCATATAGAATGATCTTTTTTGAAAATCTAAACTAGCAGAACATTTTCTGTGAGGGTTAAGTTTTGGGGTTGGGGGGGGGGGGGCGGAATTTACAGTTTGTACAGTATAAAAACCATTACGCCTATGGAAAGTCCCCACAAAACACATAAACACAACGTGTGTGTGTGTGTGTGTGTGTGTTAATTTTCCAACATTGACAATAATAAATAAATAACAAATTCAGCTTTGATTACAGAAATAAATTATGTTTTAAAGAATATTAAAATAGAAAGCCATTATTTTAAATTCTAATGATATTACACAATATTACTGTTTTTTCTGTATTTTTGATCAAATAAATGCCTTGATGAGCATAAAAGACTTGTTTCCAAACCTTTGACCGGTACTGATATATATATATATAATATAAAACAGTTTCTTTCTGATAAAATGTTTCCTAGTTTCTGTATCTACAACAGGATAAAGGGGAGAGTCTCTTATATCTCAACAACTATAAGCTTTTGTGTTTTATAACCGTTTTGCCATTTAAAATTAAACGAAAAGCCCATCATAAGTTTTTCAATGGAAGGTTCCATCGTAACGTCCCTCAGTAAACATGTTCAACAGGTTTTCTGCCTTTCAAAAATAAATCCACTCTAAGAAATATTCACTGGAGTAAAATGCGCTGCAACTCTCCTCAAACTCCATAACACTTTGTGACTTTGACTTTAGATGTGCATGTCTCTCTTACTCTGATTCCCATAAACAAATAAATATGCGTGCTCAGAAATGCGTTCTCTTAAATATGACATTTTTTCCTAGTAGTAACTAAAATCAATTTCTGTAGCTTTAAACACATTAAAGATATACTATTCCGGGTGCACGCTATACCGAGATCTCTTCCGCTAGTCCAGTAATTGCCATACCTGTAGGGAGTGCATTTATTCATTACGCGTCGAGTGAGATGGAGCTGTCAGAGTGCCTTCAGAAACACTTGATTACTACAGCGTGTGAGTGGAGTGTAATTACACACATCTGAGAGCATCAGTCAGTGTATGTGGGGACAAGAACATGGGTTTGGCACAATAATCCTCTTAAGGATTTCTTCTATGTGCCATTTATATATATATATATATATTTATTAGTAACACAATTTCAGTTTGTCACTTTAGGGTCCACTTCTCACTAATAACTATGACTTTTGCCTCAATAAACTCCTAATTACTGCATCTTAATTGTCAGTAAGGTAGTTGTTAAGGTAGGATTATGGGATGTAGTATATCGTCATGCAGAATAAGGCATTAATATGTGCTTTATCAGTAGTAATAAACAGCCAGGGTTGGGGAGGTTACTTTTAAAATGTATTTCGCCTACAGATTACAAAATACATGCTTTAAAAAGTCATTTGTAACGTATTTCGCTACATTACTCAAGTTTAGTCACTTCATCTAAATACTTTAGAATACTTTGGAATACTAATAAGTGTGAAACAAACACAAAAAAGGTCATTGTGAGTTTTTATCTCACAATTCTGACTTTTTCCCTCAGAATTGAGTGATTTAAAGTTGCAATTGTGAGTTATAAAGTCAGAATTATGAGATATAAACTCGCAATATTGAGAAAAGTCAGAATTATGAGATATAAACTCACATATTAAATTCACAATTACAAAAAAAAAGTCAGTATTGCAAGTTTATATCTCCCAATTCAGACTTTATAACTTGAAATTGTGATTTTTAATCTTGCAATTGTGAGAAAAAGAAGTCAGAATTGTGAAATTCAAACTCACAATTGTGAAGGAAAAAAAAAACTGTGAGAAAAAGTCACAGTGACGAGTGAATAATAAAATGGCTCCCAAAACATGAAAACGGTGGAAAACATGAAACTGAACTCGTCTTTTTCAGACGGTCAGAGTCAGAGAATCACCAATCGCTGTTTAAATGACATTAAAACTCAAAGTAATCACTTTGGTAATCTAAAACACTTTTCAGATGGAACTGTAATCTGATTACCACACATTTAAAATGAAACACAGTCACTCAAATGTTGTATTTTAAATACGTCACTAAGTTACTAGTATTTCGTTACTCCCCGATCCTGTAAACAGCCAGTATCCTAGTCATATGCATATTCATATGCAATAGTGAGAATCGGACACTAAACTAAAGTGTTGCCGGACAAAGGAGCAAATCAACAATGCAAGGTTTCTACAGACAGTAGTGCAGTTTATGCAGTTTATTCCACCTATAGCGGCATGTAGTCCCCTAGTTAGTGCACTACAGCCTCCTATAGTGTATAAAGCATTTTTTTGCAGGGCTGATAAACAACAAAAGGTATTTGGTCACAATCAGCTACAGAACTGAAAAGCATCTGATGTTATGAAGGTACAAAATAAATAGAATAATTAAAAATAAAACATTTGCATTAGTTTTACAATATTTAAACATTCAAAGCCCTTAATTTTACGTATTCTGCTCCGCCTTTCAAAGTTTTCTCCTTTGTCCATGACGTGTGCGCACTACCTAGTGGACTTTGTTTTCAAGCTTCATTTGTGTGCATGTATATATATATATATATATCATCTTTGTCTGAAGAAAATGTAAACTTGCACCTGGCGAAAAATGTAATCGGGGAGGATTTTTAGGTTTTTAGATTTGATTCTGAAAATTCTGATATTTGAATTGAAGTACATGTTGTTTAGGTAGCAAATTTGTTTTAAAACAACACCAATATGATCTATGCCAATTTAAACAACTTCACAGTTCAAATCATATGAATTGATACGAAACGGCAAAAACGAAACGTTTTATAAAATGATAAACGTCAAACGTCACATTTCAGCCTAATAAATGATTATTTTGTATGTTATATATTATATGACATGTTACGTTATATAGTCTGAACAAAAACAAGCTGAATGAAAATCCAATGACAGTGAGTTTAGTAGTAGAAATACAGCGGTTACCCTGGTACCCTTATACACAAAACAGCACTGCGCTTATAGAGTGGCAGGTGCTGAGATTTTCCTGCGGGGTTTAATCAATTTATGAGTAAAATGAAGCCTGGGGTAAACATGACTTGGCAATTCTTTGACGTTTGCTCTACAATGAACCCCCGCTTGTGTTCTTCCGATACGGTTCAGTCACTCTTTCAGAGCAACCGATTTGATTTATTTTCCCCTTGTCGTCATCCACCAGCTGAAAATAATAAGTTCAACTGCTTAGAAAAGTAAAAGCTCACCTCTGCTCAACAAGCCTCACAGTTTGTATCATCATTCATGTCTGGAGCACAAACAGTGACGGACGAGAAGGGAAGAGGTTACTGGCATCTTGTCTGGCATTGAAAGGCTTTAATCACTTCTTCACTGGAACCAGTGACCTTCACAGATACAAAACGAACAACAGCAACTCCGAGGCATCAGGGGACGCCCCTGTTTACACTTTGACCTTACGGCCGACTCTGGGACATGAGCTGCAAAGTAAACAAGGAAGCTGCGAAGAAGACTCAATCCAAACAAGGACGGACGGAACATCTCCCAAAGGAAGACGCTGTCAGTGTAGTTCTGCATAAAGAGTGGAAGTTAAAGATTGGTGGGTCATCAATCACTGATGGCAAATCAGGTAGAATGACAGCAGGACCTCAATCGGTCAATGCAAAAGAGCCAATCAAGAGCTCTGAAAAGTGGGAAATGATGGATAGAGATGAACAGAGGTCGCTGGCGAAACGCCAACTGTCTGAGGAATGTAAAAAAAAGAAAAGCTGTACTCCTAGATTAATGAAAAGCACAATGATGATGGAGGAAGATGTCAAGGAAAGCTAATAATAGGCCCAGATCTAGAAGACAACTTCAAAAGGACCGAATCCCGAACCCCGAGGTCTTCCGCGAGGTTGACGCGCACCGGAAGAGAGGTGAGAGAGATCAGAAGTCTTTTGGGATTAGTGTGTAGCTTGATATGCGTTTATTTGGGTTTGCAATTTGCGGCTCAGAATCAAGTGGATCTTTCCGGTTCGAGCAATCACCTCGACAAGCGGCGATTTAGACAATCTGGCTTTTCCAACATCAATCATACGCACATACTCAAGGGTATTTTCCACATCTGAATGCAACAGTTTGCGTTTTTGATTGATGTAATTGTCCTTTTCCTCTAAACAATAAAAGCTTTGTTGCTGAAACACATTACATTGGCTCTGAATTATTGGACCCAATATCAGATCCGTACATGAAGTCCTCTATATTCTGGAAAGCGTTTTAGCTCATCTTATAAGTGTCATAATTATGTCTGTCTGTTTCTGTTCCCCAGTCCTGTCTTTAGTCTCATGATCCTTGTTTTGAGTTCTAGTCCTGTCATTTGTAACATGTGGTCTTTGTTTTGATTTCCGTCCGTCATTGTCTCGTCATCTTTGATTTAGCTCAGCTGTGTCTCGTCAGCCTTGTGTCTTTCACCTGTGCCCCGCTTGTTATCCTCCTGTGTTTCTGTGTATATATTCCCTGTGTGTCAGTCCCGTCCTTGTCCGGTGTTAATGTTTTCGTGTGTGGATATTCCTGCCTGCAACCAGTGTTTATAATAAAACGACTTTATTATTCAATCATCCTGTTCCGTGCGATCCTTCCTACACCACAGCGTGACAATAAGAATCATCTGCGTTATGATAAGAATCATGAATCATTGTTGCACTAAAGAAACAGATAGTAAGTTCGCATGAGTGAAAAAACTAAATCTGAATGGTTAGTGATTACTTTAATGATCGATGAATGCACTTTTTTGGGCGTCAAAATCTCAGGTGCTATTCACTCCCATTATAAAGCTTAAGATATTTTTAGTATAACTCCAATTGTGTTTGACTGAAAGAAGAAAGCCTAGAATAAGCCTATGATGTAATATGTAACACTGTGCAAGTGGTTTTAGACATTTTTAACTGACAAATGTCAAAATCAATTTGAATTCAGAAACTAAAAACACGCTCATCATAAAAGAGGTGTAAGTTTGATTTGCATCTATAGTGCATGCTTCAATAATTTACTTTTATGTCATTGATCCGTCAGCTGAAGTGCCGCTGTGAGTAATTGACACCTTTACCATTCACATGCCACAGAGCCGACGGTATCGATGAGTTTCCCGCCGCCTGTCGATTTCGCAGATTTCCCAGGCTTGCGGTAATGAACTCCTCACAGCATGGAGCTTTCGCCTCATGCCCCCAAAGTCTGGCACATGTGAGGTCAGGGTTTTTGCTTGACCTGGAAACACTTCCAAAGCATTCAGCTGTTCGTTCCAGCTGGAATGTCCAACACCCAAGACCTCGGAAAAGCTGCCCGAGAATCCCTACGTTTCCCGGGGCCTGCAACCAGACTCTTAGGACTTGTGAATATGGGAATGATATCGAGTCTGGATCATTAAAGTTTGTTTTAAAGACTACTAGACCACTTATGATGTTGTTTAGCCAGATTAACTCGCATAACCTGCCCTTACCGTAATTAATTATATCTGAACCCTTAAAATATATTGTTTTGAATCTATAACTACAGCAGAAATACCTCCAATTTGGAAAATATCCATTGTTTTCACTGAGTGTGTCCGTAAAACAGATACAAATTCATATCATCCGATCTCAATCTTGCCTTGTGTTACAAAGGTGATGGAAAAATGAAACAAATAAGCAATTGTCTCTTCACAAAACAGTTTGATTGACAGGCGATCTGACCAATCATAACCCCGAATCCGTCATTTTGTCCGTCAAAGCGGTCAGGGGAGTTAGTAGATGAACGTTGGTGAACTTGAATCACGTCTTGAAACAACATTCCTTCTGATGTTCATTCATGTTTATTTGATGCTATAAATGAACTAGTATGAAGAGATGATCGAGCGTTAAACACACTAGACGCTATTTATTGATTCAACTTCTTTAAAAAATGACAATATTTTAAATATGAAACTGTTTCATACAGGCTGTATTTTTCACCGTGTGAGAACATGATGTGTGGCGTGAGAGCGGACATAGCAACAGTAACTAAAGGGGGCGGGGCTTCGCAAAGGGTCAATTCTATTGGCCACAAGCCAGATCAGGGTTTTTCGTTTTTCTTTTAATGCATTTAAAAAAATTACATGATTTTAAATATGAAAATAAATAAACATAAAAAGTAATCACACTAAGAATCGCGCTTAAGTTCAATGTTATTTTTCATATCGTGCGATAAATCGTGCAGCCCTACTTTGATGTATAAAGTATCTATTTTATCACTTATGAGATTTTTTTTTAATTTCGTTTTTTTTCCACCCAAACTACATAAACCCCACCGTTTCCCAAATTCTACACCAAAACAGAACAAAAAGCAAATCTACAAAGGCATGAAAGCGAATGATTGACAGGATTTAGTGATATCTGTGAGTAGAGGTGCTGGATGAGAGGTTTTCTCACAGTAACAGGTTGAGCCAAGAGGGCTCGTTTTAATGTTATCCATGCAAAACACACAGTTTGGCTCTTTAGTTCGCTGCCAGCAGGCAATGATAAAGAAAAACACTGATCAAAGTAACTTCGCTGTTGTTTGTGCTGTTACCGTACATCCATAGCTGGAAAAAAAAAGAAGAAACTCCTTTTCAAGAGTTCAACAAGGCCGCAAAGGTTTGTGTTATACGCTCTTTTATTCATTTTAGGTGATTGCCTCAACTCTATCATAAAAAAATATTTTGACAATTTTATGCACATTATATGCATATACAGGGCTGGGTGGGTTACTTTTAAAATGTATTTCGCCTACAGATTACAAAATACATGCTTTAAAAAGTCATTTGTAACGTATTTCGTTCCATTACTCAAGTTTAGTCACTTCATCTAAATACTTTAGAATACTTTGGAATACTAATAAGTGTGAAACAAACACAAAAAAGGTCATTGTGAGTTTTTATCTCACAATTCTGACTTTTTCCCTCAGAATTGTGTGATATAAAGTTGCAATTGCGAGTTATAAAGTCAGAATTATGAGATATAAACTCGCAATATTGAGAAAAGTCAAAATTATGAGATTTAAACTGACAATATTGAGAAAAGTCAGAATTATGAGATATAAACTCACATACTAAATTCACAATTGCAAGAAAAAAGTCAGTATTGCAAGTTTTTTTTTTTTCAATTCTGACTTTATAACTTGCAATTGTCAGTTTAAATCTCACAATTCTGAGAAAAAGAAGTCAGAATTGTGAAACACAAACTCACAATTGTGAGGGAAAAAAGACAAAGTGTGAGAAAAAGTCGCAGTGACGAGTGAATTATAAAATGACTCACAAAACATGAAAACAGTGGAAAACATGAAACTGAACTCGTCTTTTTCAGACGGTCAGAGTCAGAGAATCACCAATCGCTGTTTAAATGACATTAAAACTCAAAGTAATCACTTTGGTAATCTAAAACACTTTTCAGATGGAACTGTAATCTGATTACCACCCATTTAAAATGAAATACAGTGACTCAAATCTTGTATTTTAAATACGAAACTAAGTTACTTGTATTCCGTTACTCCACGACCCTGTGTATATTTTTGGTCATGTATGCTGTATCAACACTGATTTTCTCTCCAACAAAAAAGATCTAAAGACAACTATTTAAAACCATCCTGTAATGTTGAATCATTTAAAAATGAATGTTTATCACAACTTATTAAAGATTCTTCACACATCACATAGCAAACAAAATATATCAATATAAATAATATTGTCCCATCCATGGCGAAACTCTGAGTTTGAAATTACAATGTATTCAGACACTTTAAACACATTTCATATTATATTCAATTCAAATTTATTGGTATAGCGCTTTTCACGATACATATCGTCACTATATGAATATGAAAATTAATCTCGATAATGTCAGAAAACAAAACATGGTCAGGTCAAAGTGTCTGAATAATTTTTGGTCCCAAATTTTACTGGTCGTCCCTGTATGAAGATTTTTGGGAATAATATTTCACAGTATATTTTGCGGTCCTCACTCACATAAATGAACTATAATGTCCTGCACCCACTAGTAAAATAA
>CM074297.1:19311143-19451143 GCA_037194245.1 Opsariichthys bidens
CCGCACGGCAAAATAAATAAATGGTTTTCTCAAATGTATCAGGAGAGTTTTTTTCTATTTAAAACAAGAAAAATACCTGTCAAAAGCATAGGAAAAGTTTGAATTAAGTTTATTTTTCCTTCCCCACTGGCAGATGTTTTTTCTGGTTTTGAGCCACTCACTTAATTTTGATGAATATTTCAGAAAACAAAACATGTCATTTTGCGTCTCAACTAAATGTATATTGATTTAATTCGGTTTAGATATTTGTTTTGGAAAACAAGACAAAAATATGAATTAAGAAAATCCTTTTTTCAGTGCAGCTGACTGCACAACATAATGTAAAAAAATCATAAGATGTATTTCGGGAATAAAATACATAAGAGCTTTCATAAAGTATTATTTCCCTTCACATTTTTAACCGTTTTTTGCGACAAAATATTTGTGATTCATTGCAGAGAAGCAACAAAGTTAACTTCAAATGACGACAGGAGTGAACAACAGCTCCGGGTCTTGGCTTTGCTTCATTATCATTATCCAAACGGTCAGGATTGATTAGAACCGTGAGGTTTGCCAATACTGCCTCTCCGCTGGCTGCTGAATCTGACCTACAGTACGAGATGTACTGAGCCAAACACTGACCCGCCACAAGTGGCCTGATTGGAATATTGTTCATAAACCATTTTAAACGTCCCTCTGTGCTGACTCACTCAGGGAACGCATACACTGCTTGACATATGTTGATATTGTGGATGGAATGTGTCTAATGCATTAAAAAAAAATCTAATTAAAAAGACAATTTACTATTATACGTGCCGACACACCAAAACGTTATGTGATGATTGAGACATTACAAGTGTATAAAGTCGTGCGCCAATCATGCGTCGGAATGCTTCACCAACGACGGTCCAATGCTGGATTTTCACGAAGGTTGCTTCTGAAAGTTGGGTCAGTACCAAAGTTTTGTGCTCAAACGTCATATCCAGCACTGATGCTGCCCTCACATGCCATCAGAATTATCATGAACGAGTTTCGGTGCGAAATTTTCGGTGCGTGAGATTGACCCATTTTGTTGTTGCCGGTATGTGGGAGCATGAGTTTTTGAAACTCCGCCCTCTTCTGGAAAGGGGGCCGGGAGCAACAGCTCATTTGCATTTAAAGGGACACACTCGGTTCCACATGCATTGTCTTTCTCTACTGCTTCTGTTCCCTGAAGTACGGTGGCCGGGAAGTGCAACAACGTTACAAAGTGTGAAACACTTTTACGAAGCTCGAGACAAATTTACATTTTGGAAAACCTTTTTACAGATCATAAAACACAATTACATGGGGAAAACACTTTTATCGAGGATGAAACAAATTTACATTTTAGATAAGAAATGAACAAGACGCAAAACACTTTTACCAGTCCCGAAACAAATTTACAATGACAGATTCTTCAAGGAAAGGGAATGTCCCACACACCGGAAGTGACGTGGTGAAAGGTGTTGTTGTTGGTGAGCGCGGTAAATTCGTGTTGTAGTAAAAAATAAAGTTTATGGTGACCGAACATGGACCGCGGCCGAGGGACGTTTAGCCCGTTTTGTGGCAAACACATGAGCAGCTTAACGCAGTTTTGCTTTACGTGTGGTCAGTGTTTGGAGTTTCTAAAGGACGCGGACCAGACGGAAACACAGGTGACATCTCGACAGCCGGAGCTACATTGCTAAGCAAAGTAAGTTACACTTCCGGTGTGTGGTACATTCCCTTTCCGTGAAGAATGTGTCATTGTAAATTTGTCTCGGGACTGGGAAAAGTGTTTTGCTACTTGTTAATTTGTTTCATCCTCGATAAAAGTGTTTTCCCCATGTAATTGTGTTTCATGATAGGTAAAAATGTTTTCCAAAATGTAAATTTGTCTCGAGCTTCGTAAAAGTGTTTGCGATGTTGTGTTGCACTTCCCGACCACCGTACTGAAGCTATAACTGACTGCATTTACTATGATACTCGCCAAGGTGGGCATTTTTTGACATAATTTCTGTGTGAATTTGTCCATTCAAGTGTAAAAAGAGGTAAAACTCAGTTCAGTATTCGTGTGCTCTCTGAGAAGCAGCTTTCTGGGTGCGCACGAGTAACGAATTGAGTTCTCTTTCTGCGCTTCAACTTTAAAATGCACAAGGTTTTAAACTTTGGTGACGTGTGATATCTGTCCCGAGTATGTCGTTCACGTTTGGGGACGGTCATGTTCTTCACGTGGAGTGTAGATGGTGTAGAGACAATATTTGTGAGATCCACCCTGCTGAGCTTTATCTCCATGACTGTGTGAACTCAAACTTCAGTGTTCGCTTTAACTCAAAATACTCTTTTATTAGAACGTCTCTATTGCTGTGTATTTTTCTGAATTCTATGGAAGCTTGTTTCCACCACGGAATAAAAAAAAATGGGGAGACGGTTAATTGTGACTTGCAATTTTGAGTTTATATCTCGCAATTCTAAGTCAGATAAACTTCAAGAAAAAAAAAGTCAGAATTGTGGAATATAAACTCAAATTTAAAAAAAAAAAAAAAAAGTTTTTCAATGACAATTTTATATTCTGAGAATAAAGTCAGAATTAAAAGTTCCAATTGTGTTACAAAGTCCGAATTGCAAGATATAAACTCACAATTGAGAAAAAAAAAAAAAAGAGTACGAATTAAAACTAAATACTAAAATGACTCCTTTTTTTTTTTTGTTTTTATTTGCTACGGAATATCAACATTTCATTTGGATCCTAGTAGGAAGTTGAGCATTAATATGTAGATTTAAAACAAAATTCAAATGCTGAATTTTTTATACTAAAATGCCCTATTGGGAATGAGATTGAACAAAATAGAGAAATTAGATGCATTTCTTTAAATGCACATATTTTAAGGCATAATTTACGACTGCAGCCTTTAGAAACCCATGACCAGAAAGCGAAGCAAATGTTGAAGAGAGCCGTTTTGACATGCAACAGGATTATAGTGTACAGACAGGTTGTTTCCAAAAGCACTTTATTTCACTAACCATGTAATGCACTGGAGAGGCTAAAGTGGTTGTTGAATGTGAACATAATTGGCTAGCACAAAAATCTCATTGAGCAATATCTGCAGTTGGAATACAGTGAAAATAACACTAAAAGAAATAGATATGCGATGTATCTTCTGGGCAGCAGGGGGCAGTAACTCAATAAGCCAGAGGAGCTTGCAAGGGAGCCAGTATCTTTGAGAAGCATAAACTTTCTGGCTTTCTGTTTATAAGACGCCTGCCAAATGCACTTTCCTTTGCTTGTTATTTGGGAGAATCATCATGAGAAGCACACACACACTCCTGCCTCCCTTATCATCAACTTATTTATTTATTTAGCAAATGAAAGCCTGAGCACCTCAGCGTCCGCATGCTGGACAGTGGCCACGTTCAGCTGGAAAAACTGACATATGCGCAGCTTAAAAAACGCTTCACGGTACTTCTAAAAGTAATTGCATTGAGAGTATCTAGATTGCGCCGTAATGGCTTGAGAATGATCCGTACTGTTACGTGGGTCTTACGCAACTTAAGGATACTTATTAGCACCTTAATGACTAATCTCTGCGTGATTGTGTTTGAAGCACCTGTCTGATTGCATTTGGACAAGGTCTGATTGCAGCCCACTGCAAAAGGTGTGCATTAAGTTCACCGTTACGTTAGGTGAAAAAAAGGAGCGATGCTGAAATATTTAACGGCTTTGGAGATCAGCATCTGCGCAAATATTCAACAAACACACGCAGGTCAGAAATGCGGGGTTGTGTTGCATTTTGTCCGTGTTGGTGGACGGAGAAGGATCTGTCTCATTGCAGAGAGGTCAGGCGAGTTTGCATTGCTCATTATTTTTTTCCTGACAGAAGTGCCTCTCGCTGTAAGCTGTGGGAAAGTTTGGAGGGAGGTGTGCGCTCGGAACCCATCAGGCAAAGCCAGGAGTATATATATGCCCGAGGCCTGACTGGATAGCCCGGACCGCATGTGATGGACAGCTTCCTGACAGACGTACGGCCAGACCACATGAACTGGATGAGGATGGCTGTGCATGGTGAGGAGAGAGAGTGAAATGACTGGCTGGATTCTTGAGACGGCAGATCAAAATAAAAGAGCAGTCAGGAAAAAGGCAAGGAATCAGCTGTATGACCGAATATCTCGATCGTCTTCTGCACTGTATTCAACACGCGTTCCAGGCCTCAGACGCCACGAACATGAACCGCACGCAGCCTGTTCATTCATGGGTCAATGGCACGACACTCATTTCTTTTCTTTTTCTTTTTTTTTTGGTCCTATTAATTTAAAAATAGAAATCAATGCAATTTACACAAAGTAAACTGAATGCGGCTCTTCTACGATGAGCAGGATTTTAATTAAAAAAAGGTCAAAATGTCTTAATGAACTCCTCGTCAATAAAAAATTAAATAGTTTCGTATTATCAGAAAAACAGGTTCACTGTTTACCAACACTTTTTAAAAAAAAAAAAAAACAAATGTCTGCGACCAATGGCTTGCAGACCCTCATGACTGTGTTTCAAGGTCAATAAGTCTCTATATCAGAAAATTTGACATTTTTACGACAAGGCAAGGTTACTTAAAGGATTAGTTCGCTTCTGAGCTAAAAAATCCTCATAATTTACTCCCCCTCACGTCATCCGAGATATTTATGTCTTTCTTTCTTCCGTCGAAAAGAATTGACGGAAAACATCCCAGGGTTTTTCTCCATATAGTGGACTTCAATGGGGTTCAACGGGTCCAAATATCAGTTTCAGTGCCGCTTCAAAGACTCTACATGATCCAGACGAGGAATAAGAGTCTGATCTAGAGAAACCATCCCACATTTTATAACAAAATATATACTTTTTAACCACAAATGCTCGTCTTGCACTGCTCTGATGCTCCACACATTACGTCATCACGCTGGAAAGGTCATGTGACCTACCGATCCAGTGTTTACAAAGCGAACATGCAAAAATTAAGTCAAACGACCTTTACAAAATGTTCTTCGTCCTAGTGTTTCCAACGTGATTATTATCCCACTTCCCTTATCAACATACCTTTTTACAGTACTATTTTAAAAAGCCGTCTGAAATAATAAACTAAGTGCAATGCAGTGTTGTCAGAAATATTGATTTTTCGATGTACGTCGATACTGAAATACTGATACTGATACTTATTTTCCTCAGAATAGATACACGGTACCAGTTTCTTTTTCCCTCATCTCTCTGACAGCGATTCGACACAAACCTTCACTCACACGTTTGATTTGCTCTGGATGAATATAGTTGGTGTTTCAGGGCCTGAATTTCGGCGTGGGATTACGCATAACTTTACTCATTCCCGCAGATTTTGCCGCCTCTCAGTATTAAAATGGGTTCTTTTTCACTGCTTATTGCGCTTAAACAGTCAAATACACACGAAATAATGCCAAAATGCCGGTCTTTGTGAGTATTCACATTTAGAAGACAGTTATATTTGAAGTGAACGTAAACAGTCGAGAAAGAAACGCATGTGTAACAGTATAATGGATCGGTGCATCAGCAACAGCGGCTGCCAAATTATGAGATATTAAAAAGATCCTCATGGTATCAATGTCAAAATAATAAGTGGCTAGTAACTTTGGAAAAGCACAAGCCAGCGTTGATAATGTCAAACGCTGAATATATAGTTACTCTTATAAAAGGAGTTCCTTATTAAAACTTGCACTTATGAGTTTTGTAAATGCGTTTTAAGCTAAAACTCCTAGTTAACCCCCCCCGCCCCCCCCCACAGCCATTAAAAAGTGAAATAAATGCTCTTAAATTAGTAAGCTCTCCATGTGCAAAGATGGCAGATTTCGGATTGCATTGGCATGCAAATGCGATTGGGAATGCTAACGGTTAGCTGCTCGCTATCATAATGTTTTCATCTGAAATTCAAACACATTAACATCAATTATTCACATTAGAGAGATATCACAGGACATGGAGTGTCGTCTGTATGCATCCAAAATAGATCGCCTTAATTGCCCGCTGAATTTTCTGCGAGTGTCGCTCATCTTGACTATCAATTTGTGGACGGTTTTAATCGCAAAGGTTTCCCGCATTTGTTGGCTGCATGGGCCTCTTCGAGCTATCGAGAGCGCTGTTGACATCTCTCATCCCTGTTTGTCTGTTCGAGTCGGTGCCAGAGTGCATCCCAATTAGCAGTTATATAATGACAGAGAGGTACTTGAACACAATCATCAAATAAAGCTCTGTTCCTTCCTCTCCGAGGTGCATTTGCTGCTTTGAAGAGCTGAAATATTCTTTACTCACCTTCTGTTTCTATTTGGTCCATGTATTGATTGACCCATGTTACCTCATTTCGGCAGTTATTGAGCACAAAGGCACAATAAAGGTTTGCTGGAGTAAGTTATAGCACAATCACTCCATATGAGGCATTTATGAATGCCTTCAGCCATGCTCTCGGGTATGGCTTTGAGCAATACAGGACAAAATAAATAGATAGAGGAAAATAACTTTGCTTTATACCTATTTAATGATAAGGAGAAGAGGGTTTGTCATGCTTCTACTTCAATGGCTATGAAACTCATTGAGAATACTGCTTTACAAAGCTGTACAGCAGAGCGGCAAGCGAACACGTCGTTCCCGCGAGCAGTGGAAATTTAGCGTTCAGGTATGTAATATCGAAGAGAAAGATCTCTTCAATACAGCAGTTTTAAGCATCGTTGTCGTAAGATTATTTTTAAGGCTCCAACCAGTATATAACCATAATGGTTTGGTGCATGAAATAGTTTGATTTGAGAGTTCGTTTTCATACCAAGAACTTGGGTTGTTGGCAAAACCTCACATTCTTTCACAACAAATTGGTGGTTTTGAAAGTAAATAATAAAGTGTGAAAATTAGTGCATCCAAAGATGAAAGAGGATTTCCAAGAGAGCATGAAAGATGAATCAATATTGTGATCCATTCCGTCAGAAAGGGAGGACCGAGAAGAGAGCAGGTGTGTTCAACTTCAAGGGCCGCTGCAGGTTAGATGTTTTGTCACTGTGACGTTAACATGTTTACATCACACCACATGTAAAGATTAAGAAGATCTATCCTGTTTGCCTCGGTATTAAAGGCACAATAGTAAAATTTTAAAATGTCCAAAAACCACTTGCACGGTGTTATATATTTCGTTCAGCTGTGTACTTACATTATCCTAAATGTTTGCAAGAATTTGTAAATTCAGAGAGATGCAAAATTTTAAACAGTTCCCGTCCCTCTCTTGTCACTTGCTCCCGTCAATGACGTAATATCTGCGGTTTCCGCTTGTACTGCATAGTAACCATGGCAACAGACGTGAACAGCCGAGCGACGTCTAGCGGCTGTTGTTTCGTTCAAACATTATGGACCACGGCAAGCAAACTTTGGGACAAAAGGAGGAATAAAACGAGGATCAAAATCGGCGTGGCGTTTCCGAGACGATGAGAGCTTTACGACAAACTTCGACTTGACAGAGACGGCGCTCTTGTACGTTATTAGACAAGGTGAGACGATATAGAAGACGAATCAATGTTATATAGCTCAACACGACGCAATGTGAGAATATCATCAGTATGACAATCTAATGTTGATCTAGCTTACTGTTAAGTCTCATACAGACAACAAACTAATACTAAACATTGCAACTTTCAACACACTCAAACGCAGTTTAGTATGATAGTGTAACGTTAGAACAAGAGAAACAGCGCTGCGTTACCTCACAGTTTTAATTCATCAAACAAACTGACCTGTATGAGTAGCATTTCAGCACTTATGAGTGGTTCGGCAGATTGAAATGTCCTCGTTCCTTTATATCCTCTATCTGTCTCTCATTAGTAATCATGCCCGTGCTCTGCTTCACACCACAGTCTTGTTAAAAACATGCATTCTGTCAGGATCATCGGCTGAAGTGCCCATGACCACCACAGGAGGGCACTTCGTCCTGGACTTTCACCCACGCTCACCCTCACTCACTTGAACTACATTTCCCATAAGCCCCGTACCCAGTCACTAATTACCATCACCAGCTGTAACTCATCACCCACACTATATAAGCACTGCTCACGCATCCATTCACCGTGAAGTCTTGATTGGGTCAGTTCTGAGCGTTATTTCCCATGTCTTGTTTTCCTGGTTCTGTCTCCTGCCTGTCTGTCCCGGTTTTTGATTGTTTCCTGCCTACCCTATTTGACTCACTGCTTTGGATTACTGGACTGTTGTTTGCCTGCCGCCTATACCGACCCCTCGCCTGTTTACTGACCACGAACCTGCTTACCTCCCATATTCCTGTTTTCCACTGTTTGACCCTGCCTGTTATGTCCATTCTGTTTTCTAATAAAGCCTGCAATTGGATCTCATGCCGCTGACTCGCCCTTCATCACACATTCACTCATCCATAAACATCATTTCCCCATAAACATTGAAGAGTTTAGCGACCCCTAGCAGCGAAAAATACGGACTGTGCCTTTAACAGTCATCTGATCACAAAGGTGAGATAGATCGTCATTTAAACCTGCTAGTTGCATACATCTCAAATGTGTCTCTTGTGATTTAATTTTGAAGGAGGGTGTCAATTTCATTGCGTACATCACTCACCGTGTTACCACATGGTAATGAAGCTGGAAAAAGTACACGTTATAATACTTTTTCAAGCAGAATTCTCATCACAATCATCACTTTTTACAATACAGATCGTTTCAAAGCAGCTGCACTTTATTATAACGCTCGAAAATGAATCGTGCAACTCATTCCATTTCAGTTGTAAAGCAGCTCGACAGAAGAAGTGTCATTCTTCAGCTCGATTCATTCAATGTTGATTCAGTTCAGTTATGAAACAAACTCAATTCAACTATAAAGCTTCTCTACAGAAGATAATAGTGTCATTATTCTGCTCAAGTCATTTCAATGAAGATTTAATTGTCCATCAATTCTCAAACAATTTCGATTCAGCTATAAAGCAGCTAAAATAGTGTCAATATTCAGCTCAATTCGGTTTAAGTTTTGTTTTAGTTGCTGCCAAACAAGAAGTCTTGTGCATATAAGGGCTTTTACACATTTTCAATCGGATGTTGTGTAAAGTACAGTGACTGATTGACAGGCTGTATTTTGAGGATTGATTATCTGATTTGATTATCATTTACACTACAAATGGCCACTCTGAACGTGGTTCGATGAATCAGATTGCAAAATATTGTGGATGTTTAGCACTATCCACTTATGATCAGACCACTCAAAACGGATGTTAATAACAGGTCAGAATGGGGCCATTGAAGTGTTTTCGTCTTTCAGTGAGTTTAAGCTACATGGAGCATAAGGTACATAACACTAATGCTGGTTGTTAGTTTTCTGTTTTCCTCTCCAGATTTGGAACAGGGTTAAATGGGGTCAGCATGTTTTTCTTTTCCAGTGGATTGGCAGAGGGATGGCTGGGGCAGAAGTGCCTGAGGTCTCAGGTGGACGGGCTGCTGGGCAGCCGGACTCGGCTCCCTGGAGGAATACAGGACAAGAGACACGGGCCAGGACGATCCAGTTCATCTCCTTTTCTCTTTAAGGTTCAGCAGAGTGGAAGCATTGTACAAACATCTCCAATCACGGGCATGAGGTTGCACGTGTCCACACACAATGAACAAATTTGCTTTTGCTGATGCACATGAGATGCTTTAGAAATGATAGTCCTTGGGGGCCCAATTTTTGGAAAAGTTGATCTTTCCAGTAATTTTTACAATAGAAAGCAATGGGAATGGCACTTTAAGTCTGTCTTGTGTTTCCTCTGAGGAGGCAAGGGAGGTGGTGCCTCCTTAAAAAATTGGATGAGAAAATAATCCATATGTTACAAATATAAAACAATGCAAAGTGACATTAAAAAGTGTACAAATCACTCATTTTTCTAAAGCAGCATTGTCCAACAGCGACACTAGCAGGTAAAGTTACAGCGAGAGTCTTGCCTCCCCTGAGCCTATTGAGTTTTAACAGACCCCCTGAAGTGTGCAGTGGGTTTTTCATTTAATAATGAATGGGGGAAAAAGTCACGTGAGAGGTATTCTCGTGCAGCCGGACCTTCAGATGGACAGCAGAAGGTCTGGACTCTATCGCAGCTTTCATTGGCCGTCCACTCGCTTGACTGACATGTAACGCAACCAATCACACTTCCGCGTCATGTTTAGGTGCATGAACATGTAAAGTGGGAATGACGCCGGAGGCTGAGACTGCGTGAGGGATGGCAATGCCTCCATCTCGCGATGATTGGATATGATTGGTTCGTGTGATAAATCCCGTCTGAATGGACACCATTATGTCGTTAATGGGAAGACTAATTAAAAAGCAAGTAAACAACTTAGCCACTTTGAATTTACCTTAAATAAAACTTGAAAAGTGAAGTCAGCTCCAATCATTTGTTTATCTGTGAATTTCCAGTCATTTCAAATCACAGGTGGGTGTCCACTCCACTATTTCTATATTTGCCAGGGGCGGAAAAGAAGTTCTGAATGTATTACTATTATTATTTTACGCTTATTTCTTTATTTGAAGTGCACATACATGAACTCAAAATTTCAAGCAACAAGGGGGAATGTGCCTGGAATCGGGGTGAGGACGGATCTCTACCTCCTCTAGCTTTCCTGTATTTCAAACACTGAAAATTACAGATCATTTGTTTCTAATCCATTACAATAGTTTATCTCAGCCTGGCACACTGAATGGTCTTATTTGTACGGCCACAGATGATTTACTCTGCTGGGCTGGTGAAATATAAAAGTGTGTAAATGGGGGGCCTCATTATGAGATGTCATAACCCTTTTCAGAACCCTTTTAAAGATCCATCAATATTAATGTAGGGTGTAATTGTCTTTTTCTAGCCAACAGAGATTGAAAGCAGCGCACTTTTTCTTTGTATTTGCAATCTGTGGGGTTTTAATCACCAACTCAAAGAAAGCACATAAACACTAGGTGATTTCAACAAAGGTCTAAACTAGATAATTGAACGTGGGCACTTATATTGGGTTGTGTCGTAACGCTATTGAGTAAAATGTGTTTGTTTTACGCTAAAGACAAAAAACCCAGGGAAAAAAAATCAAGTTGACATGCAGCATTACTTTGCTTTCAGCTTTGTCACAATGTTTACAGCAGTGAGAAGAAAAAAAAAATCAATCATAATTCCTTCTTCACCAATGCTGGCTTTGGAAATAATGGAAGTTGTGTATATGAGTCACTCCTCTGAATTCAAACACACAGCTGGGAAAAATACAGACAACATCTATAGGAGACGGACAGATATACAGTGCAGACGAGGATAGGATGGTGTCATAATGGCGAAAGGTGCTCGATCGTTTTTATTGATCGTGTAGGGATTTATAATCATAGTGGAGGATAAACTTTGGGAAAAATGAGGAGGCCACAGAGATTATTCCATTGCCAAGATTCAGCTTCTGTTAGTGCAGCGAGGAATCTAGAAAAAAAAAACAGGTCAGCTGAGAGCTGACATTTTTGAAAAAGTTATGAATATCGTGATATGTTTACCATCTAACAGAAACGCTCGTGGCAGCATCTCTTTTTCCAAATGTCAAACGCAAAATCGGACATGTAAGAAAATACATATTAAAGGCAGACAAACTCCTACATAACCTGTGCTTTCACGATCAGTTTAAAGAATTTTCCGGAGTTCAAGACCGTAGCGCTGAAGTCGCTCAAAACTCCTAAACTGTTAGGCGTAGGCAAAATGCATGCCTCGGATTCAACCGTCCATGTTGGATTTTCTGAAAAACTTACTTTTGCAAACTAGTCTTATCAGAACCAAACCAGTTCAGCAAGATTCTCTGGAGTCTGATCGTCAATAATTAACGGGAAAAAAAGTGGAAATTTTCATTCACGGTCTCTAAGGGTCACCACAACATTAAAAGTGGGCGGAGCCACTTTTACTAAATTGGCTGTAACTTGTGTACGGAATGAGATATTTTCACCAAACTTGGCACACATATGCAAGAGCTCATTCTGTGGTCACGTGAAAAGGGACATGGCGATTGGCGTTATAACGTGGAAAAAACAATGGCTATAACTACGCAACCCTTGGTCTCATTGACTTGAAAATTGGCATACAGTGTCTTTGTCCAATGACATTCATACCACATGGTATTGCCTCTAGGACCGTCTCTGCTCTCTCATTCGTTAAATATTGGAGATTATTTTTTTTTAAAAACAACTAGTCCTAGGTTTTTGGCTCAGCCTCGATAAAACCACTGTGCTACAATTCTAGGGACTCTCTAGGTCAATAAGTTTAAAAAAACATTGGCCTTTGGATAGTTATGGCAGGGTCATTTGGAAAATACCAAAAGAGCTCACAGCTACACATCATTTGGTGAACACATGCGGCACATGATTCTGAAGAAGCATGCAAACTTTTATGGAGATCGGCCCTTAGGTCGGACTAACTGTTAAAAAGGTGTAAAAAGGCTGTATTTCAATGGCAAATCCAATTAAATGACTGAAACTGGCCCTCTTCCTACATGATTTGCATAGAACTTCTCAAAATTTCGAGTGTGCATGCATCACATGAGTCTACAGAAGCATGGAAACTTTTATGCACAATAGGTGGCAGCATAAAAGCTTTTTGCAAATTGCTAATATTAATTTCAACCCTCATTCTGACTTTCTCTTTGAACGACCCACCGAATCACTCACTGACAAAGCTTTATGAAGTTGTTTACTTACACTTTGCGATGTGTCAGATCCAGATACACGCTTCTTTGCAAACTCTCCATTGGTGCCTCGACTGGAAATTTGCTGTCAAATGCTCTGAACAAACATGTGATCGGCTACACCAAAATATTAACCATCCACTTGTTCCTGACGCTGAGATTCTCCTGAAGTCTGTGCAGCGACGCAGAGATCTGTTTAAACAACTTCTTCTTTTGTTCTTTCTGCACCCGAATTGTTGCAATACTGCCACCTTCTGTTCTAAATTCTGTTTGTTTTACAGTCACTTCTCCAGTGTTTTTAGAAACGTTTCCTACCTCGTTCGCTATCCTGGAGTACTTTTAATTTTGTTGTCTCTTTGTCCGATTTTACGTAACTGAATCATCATTTCTCACATAAAAACATGTTCAACGGTCTCACGTTCCTGACACGGAGTGCACAGACGTGTTGGGTGTGAAGCGTACTATTAAGGTTGCTTTGTCCCATTCCTAGCCTGCTCGTTACTTGTTCTCTCCGATTCATTCCTTTCTTTCTTAAAACACCTACTCTGCTTTGTATTGAGTGTAAATGCCTCCCTTTTTACCGCATTATCCCACTGTTGCTGCCATTTTTTATTTATTTCCCTCCATACCCTCTGATTTTGATAACTTAATATTGATTTCAACATTTTTGACTGCAGTCTTTTGCCAGTTTGTCTGCTCTTTCGTTGCCCTGGATACCCGAATGAGCTGGGACCCACATGAATGAGACATTTCTCCCTTGTCTAGCTTTTCTTGAATAAGTAAACAAGATTTCACAGAGCAGAGCCTGATGGTTTCTAGCTGTGCCTGATTTAATGCTTGCAAGAGCTAAAGAATCACTGCATACTGAAAAGCTATTATCGCTTGATTTCTTCAGTATGGCGAATAGTTAAACTGTATAAACATGTAAAGAATCAGACACTCTTTTGTTAAAATGCACTTCGTTGCATTTCGTTCTAAATCATATGATCCATCTGTAAAAATCCCTATATCGATATATACATTTATAATATCTTGCACCAATATCGAGCACCAGTAGGCCAATGGTGCGATGAGGAAATGTGAGTAGTGTCTCAAATTGCACAATATGCAAATGAGCCTCTTTTAAGCTTGGTTAAATAAATGCTTTTTTTTTAATATTTACCAAAATGACGATAAAATTCACTTTTATAAGGTGTTTGAACACAGATGTGTGTCCACGGTGTGTGTAATCAACCAGACTATAGTGGTAAAACCCCACACACGTGTTTTTTTATAACTGACCCTTCGCAAAGCCCCGCCCCCTTTAGTTACTGTTGCTATGTCCGCTCTCACGCCACACATCATGTTCTCACGAAGTGAAAAATACATCGAGGAGCAAAGATGACACTGACAACGTATGAAACAGTTTCATATTTAAAATATTGTCATTTTCTGAAGAAGTTTAACCAATAAATAGCGTCTAGTGTGTCTTTAATGTCTTCATACTAGTTCATTTATAGCATCAAATAAACATGAACGAACATCAGAAGGAATGTTGTTTCAAGACGTGATTCAAGTTCACCAACGTTAATCTACTAACTCCCCTGACCGCTTTGACGGACAAAATGACGGATTCAGGGTTATGATTGATCAGATCGCCTGTCAATCAAACTGTTTGCGAAGGGTCAAATCCCATAAATCAGAAGTGATATGGAAAATAAACAAGTATTGTATTTTGGGATGTACTAATGAACATAAGAGTTTCTCACCATCTGAGTCACTGAGGACTTTTTAGAAGGAAATATACAAAGGAAATTTTCATTTTACGCCAGAATGCTTCACTAACGTCTGTTCAACACTGGATTTTCACGAACGTTGCTTCTGAAAGTTGTGTCAACACCGAAGTTTTGATGCTGCCCTCACATGCCATCAGAATTATCATGAACGAGTTTCCTAGTTAAAAATTACACATAAACAACCTTTCTGACATTTTTGGTGCGTGAGATTGTCCTGTTTTTTTGTTGCTGGTATTCCAGAGCAAGAGCTCCTGAAACTCCGCCCTCTTCTGGAAAGGGGGCCGGGAGCAACAGCTCATTTGCATTTAAAGCGACACGCTCAATAACGGCACGCTTTTGTTCACACCCGAAAAGAAACCCTTTCCTCATATATGTCAAGGAAAATTAGATTTCTCATGCAAGACACACTTAGTTTCCATCATTCAGGGAAGAAAAACAAGACAATTTTGTGTCTGGCCCTGTGATAAAGCCAGCTGCCCAACCATAAAATTTACGTTTCTAGTCACAAGCTTGACTCGACTACATTTCGAAGATTCTTCTCAAATTTAAACGGGAATCGGCATCAGCGGGATCTGTTCAGATCTCGAAGCTGATCCCTGCTCCGTGAGATGACACATTACAGCCTCATGTTTCCACCATAATGAAATAGTAAATACCGTGAAATGGCTACAGACCATAATTTAGACAGAAGGTTGGACACCTTTGCCAGCCTTTCACTCAGAAACCCCAAGTATTTTGACATCTTCACTGTGAGAGGAATGAAACAGCTGCAGCCACGCTGTGCGAGGACCCACATTGCACTCTGTGAAGTAAAATATGGATTTAAACATTAAAGTATACGTGTTTTTAAAGAGAATAAACGTCATCACCATCTGTCATCACCGAGCCTATTTCTGTTTAAAGCAGGGTGAAAAGGGTCAAACTGTGCAGCATGTAAGTATGTTAAGTACATATCAAGACATTATATATTTGCAGTATATAGTGCTTTACAGATTGACAGTGATAACAGGAAAATGATTGGATGTGCTTGATTTGACACTGTTGGATGAGATCTGAACTGAGCCGGGGTGCGTTTGGAAAGTTTGCTCATTTAAAAAAGCTGCGAAGTGACATTATGCGCTCGGCTTTCTCAGGAGCCACACAACCATAATGTCACCGTGACGGGGTGTTTATTCCGAATAAAAAATAGCGTCCCAGATCTCTCACTGGAACATGCTTGAATACTTCATTTCAACACACATTCAGATAAATGTACCCAACAATTACCTCTGATGGAGATGTCGGCAGCGCATTGAGACGGATCGCTGCGTGATGATGATGTGGGTCTAATCTCGGGTGGATCAATGAATGATCCGGGATTGAAAATGGAAGGACGAGGGCTAGAGAGGTGCTCGGCTATATTATAGCGCCGTGGCCTTTCGGGATGGGGCCTCTGGCTCTTTTTTTTAAATGAACTCCTTTTAACATGCCTCAGCAAATAGATTTAATTGATTTTCCCCTCGCGCTGTGATTATATGGGCTTAGTGTAAATATTTTGCAACCAGTCCAAAATGCGACGCAGTGTGCTTGATGCTGGTTTTTAAATGTCAGCTAGTGCAAATGATGGTAAGCCACAAAAACAGACACAGACTACTACTATTCATTTTAATTATACAAATACCTCATTAAAATGTCTACAAATGTATTAATTAAAATGTATTACTCAGATAAGAGACTCTTGTTCATTGATTGAAACGGCATGATTCAGAGAGGTCGTCGTCTCCCAGTGGTGAACTATTGAAATTTTGAAACGTTTCGAAACGGTTATGACGTAACGAAGCCTCGTTTACTGAAATCATGTGACTTTGGCAGTTTAAATCAAGCTCCGAACCACTGATTCGAAACAAAAGATCCGTAAATGTTTCCAAGCTTCACGAATCACTGTTTTGAAAGCGCTCATCACTACTTTAATGATGTCTTTACTACCTTTCAGGACCTTGAAAGTGGAAGTTGCGAAAAATATTTCAGTCTAAACATGAGTTTTATGTAATTTAATTACATAGCAATTTTTCATCCATTCGGATTACATAGTTTTAACATAAACAAACGAATAAACTTAATGAGATTCATATTTGTCAGTCGTATGTAAATGAAATAGGTAATAGTTGAGTATATGAATAGTGTCTTTGATCTTCAGTTGATTTCAGTTTCTCTGTCCTTCAGTGATTCTGCTTGTTAACAGCAGGCGTTCATCATTAATGCTCAATCATCACTTCATGATCTCATGAACTCTGACACTGCTTCAAAGGTGCTTTAACTCAGTAGTGCGCACACACACGACCACTAAACAGTGTTCATTAACTTGGGCATTTTTCATTTACGTATGACTGACAAATATGAATCACATTAAGTTTATTCGTTCGTTTATGTTGAAACTATGTCATCCAAATGGATGGAAAATTGCTATGTAATTAAATGACATAAAACTTAAGTTTAGACTGAAATATTTTTTTTTTAGTGTAGAAATATTTGCCCTTTTTAGGCTACAAGTAAGAATGAGTGAAAGACTAATTTCTAATGAACTGGAAAATGAGCTGAAGAAAAAGGAAATTAAAATTAAATTTTTGCTTGAATATGGGCCTTTTTATTTAAGGGATCCATATCTGTGTCCGGAATCTAATCAATAAAGTGTGTTAAAAAGGATTGGAATGGAAAAGGTGCATAATAACCGGGCACAGGGCCAAAACAGGCTGCAGCATTTTTTCCATGTGGGACTGAGGATCTTGATATTCTGCGTAATTGCGTGACAGACCGTGATGAAAGCAGCTGACTGAGTGTCTGAGTTATTTCACTTAGCATTTGGTCCAGAACATCACTTTGCTTATCATTCCCGTATATAGAGACCGAAGCCGATGAGACACTGATGTTGTGAAGGTAGGTTGTTTTTGGAGAGGCTGAGAAGTTGTTTGCACGTGACGTCATTTCTGTGTGTTGAGCTTCTTCTTTTATTGTTATTTTATCTATTATTTATTGTTAAGGAATACAGGTGAAGCATGTATTTAATTCACAAAGCCCCGCCCCCTTTAGTTACTGTTGCTATGTCCGCTCTCACGCCACACATCATGTTCTCACGCCGTGAAAAATACATCGAGGAGCAAAGAGGACACTGACAATGAGTCATTTTTTCAAGAAGTTGAATCAATAAATAGCGTCTAGTGTGTGTTTAATGTGTCGCTGTAGCACCTCGATCATCTCTTCACACTAGTTCATTTATAGCATCATATAAACATGAATGAACATCAGAAGGAATGTTGTTTCAAGACGTGATTCAAGTTCACCGACGTTCATCTACTAACTCCCCTGACCGCTTTGACGGACAAAACGGCGGATTCGGGGTTATGATTGGTCGGATCGCCTGTCAATCAAACTGTCAAATAAAGTATATACAATTATTTTGTATTTTTTAATACGCCTCTGTCAAATCAGATGTAGGTAGTTACATCATTTTTTAAAAATGCCCACATTGGGTTGAAAATGGACAAACCCAGCGCTTTATTTGCTGGGTTAAAACAATCGCTAATTAAACAATAAATTGATTACTAATAAACGTTCACCTTTAGATTATGATTGTTGCCTCTAGTGATTATGTGTCTGGTTTTTAATTTCCAATCTATTTTAGGTTCAACAATAGTTAAGCAACATCTGACCCAACCGCTGGGTTAAAAACAACCCAATCACTGGGTTTGTCCATTTTCAACCAACTTGGGTTGATGTTTTTTTTAACCCAGCATTTTTGTACTCTTTTGTGGTACTTGTTGAAAAATTAATGGAGTTCTCCAAAATAATATCTTTGCGGAATTAATGGATTTAGCACGCTCGAGTTTTGACGAAATGTTCTTCCCTTCTCGAGATCCAAATAATCCCCCTGCCACAGTTCACTTGATTTACCTGGCCATAAACCATCTCTCTGTCGGACGAGGAATCTCTATAGCTTCTCTTCTCGCTGTGAATAACCGTTTCTCCACACATTTGGCCCCAAGCATGTTTTCGACAAAGACACACACCATGTGGAGTTTCACCTGAATAAGTTTTCCACGTTTTAGTGCCAGTTTGTTCAAGGTTTCTGAGTCACAAAGGAACAACAACAGGCTTTAAATGAACCAGCATCTTTTATTAGTGCCATATGATGAACCAAAGAATGTTCCCATAATGAGATTCCCAGCTTTCCTCAAGAAATATCCAGGGCTTTCTTATCAGGGGCTGGAGCGGGACTCCTCAAACACCTCTCCTACCCCATTCCCACATCATCAGCCCTCACAGTCACGATCATAAGGACTCCTCATAAACACGCCATATTATACATACAGTAAAGGAGATCGGCTGTGGCGACGTCAGAACAGTGTCGAGTCTCAAATCAGTCTCCGAAGATCGGTTAGTTGGAGCAGCTTGAGTTCCCAATAGCAAGCTCTGCATTTGGTGTGGTGCTTTAAGCTTTGGGAAGAGTATTGTTTACTTCCACCCGAAGGCATTACCATTTCATTATTGATTAGAAATAGCCTATGTCTTCTCTTCAGTCAAGTTGAACAGAATGATATTGAATCCCTGTTTTCCTCAAGGGATCTCCAAATGGTTGAACTGATGCATGAGGAACAATAAAATGAAAGAAGAAGAAAAAAAAATCTTCATTTCTCTGCTCTCCACATTTCATCAGGAATTGATTTTGGAGCGCTAGAAGGTAATTTGGGAACGTGTTGGATTTGGAGCCCACGAAAATATGATTTCACACCGAAACTCTTAATGAACAGCACAGTTTCATACGGACTCTGTGTGACGCTATGTACATATGTACAGGTACGTTTTCCACTGGCCTTTGTGTTTGACTAACATCATTCATTTCTACAAAAAGTGCCTTGCAAATTCAGATTCTGTCGGTTTTACTGGCGGTTCCACAGAAACAGAGAAAACACGATGACTTCAGTGTTGGAGAAATGAGGCCAGTGTGGAGCTGAATATGTTCCAGTCTGTCCAAAATCATGGGCCCGTCAGAATAGATGTCTCGAAAGAGTTTACTCGTCGCAGCGGAGCAGGATGCTAAGAAACATACAAATCCAGACCGGTAGCACCGCTGCGGAAAACGCTCGGGCCGAGTTCTGGTGCGTGTCGAAGGACGCGGTGGAGTCGGACCAAAGTCTCACCTTCGCAGAGTCCTGAAGAACAAGAAGAGAAAGAACGATCCGTTCAGACATTCGCATTTCCCAACGAAAGTGCCAGAAAATAACTTTTCCAATCTAAAAAAATAAAAAAATAATAATCAGTGTTTCAATATTGCATCACTCCCTTAAAAAGTAACTAATTGCATTAAGTAATGCGTTACGTTACTTTTGCATGACTTTTTTCTCACCTTGGCTTGGCTTACTTGTGTTTTTTAATTGCAAAAGTTCTGTTTTTGTTAAATGCAAAAGCCCGTTCACACTAAAAGTGAAATGAATAAGCCTCAAGTCGAAGGAAACGCACATTCACGCCTGTACAGTAGAGGGCGCAGCCGTGCTGCTGTTCTGGATCACGGACGCAGGAGAAGAAAGTTCTTACTAAAGCAATAAAATAAAAAAAAGAAACAGAAATGTGATGTTTAACTAAAGTAGTTTTTGCTTATTCGTATGGTTGAAGGTTAGCGGCAAAAACATTAGACACTAAAGTGAGATTAAATACATAAAGTACAGTACGTTTGTGTTATTTAACATATTTAATTATCGAGTGTGCAGTTCAGTCTTTATTTATTCATTCATTCATTATTTGAAAAAGTACGATTTTTTGTCGTAAATTTAAAGGTAATGCGATACTTTACTAGTTACTTGGAAAAAGTAATCTGATTACTTAATTTGTGTTACTTGTAATGTGTTACCCCCAACACTGATAATAATAATAAACGCTACATAATAATAATACATAATAAAGTTTGTTTATTGTTGACAAAAGCCTTCTCATTTTTTAAGTGCTTCTCATCACAAGTTTGGGAAGATGGTCGTCGCAAAGTGGTAAATGTAGTTTTTTTGCACAAACACGCACTCGCGCCGCTTCCTAAAATTGAGGCTAAACCACTGAAGTCACATGGAGTACTTTAACGTAGCGATGGGAGAAACGAAGCATTTCAAAGCTTTGAATCAATTGAACCAATTGCTTCGCAAAATGATTCGAAAGCGTTCGAAACACCACGCGCTGGTGACCCCTGCTGGTCAAACAGTGTAAACGCAACAAAAACTCATGCCAAACATGCATAAAAACGGCTTTTACGAACACATTGCAAATGCTTTAATGAATATGTAATTTATGCAGATGCAATTAACTAATCATCTAATACCATTAAATATCAAGTTTTTGTATAATATGTATTCTTTTTATCAATTTTCAGGGCTTGTTTTGTTTGTTCTCTGGATGGGTTCGTTACACAGACTACTACTATTCATTTTAATTATACAAATACCTCATTCAAATGTCTACAAATGTATTAATTAAAATGTATTACTCAGATAAGAGACTCTTGTTCATTGATTGAAACGGCATGATTCAGAGAGGTCGTCGTCTCCCAGTGGTGAACTATTGAAATTTTGAAACGTTTCGAAACGGTTATGACGTAACGAAGCCTCGTTTACTGAAATCATGTGACTTTGGCAGTTTAAATCAAGCTCCGAACCACTGATTCGAAACAAAAGATCCGTAAATGTTTCCAAGCTTCACGAATCACTGTTTTGAAAGCGCTCATCACTACTTTAATGATGTCTTTACTACCTTTCAGGACCTTGAAAGTGGAAGTTGCGAAAAATATTTCAGTCTAAACATAAGTTTTATGTAATTTAATTACATAGCAATTTTCCATCCACTTGGATTACATAGCTTTAACATAAACAAACTAATAAACTTCATGTGATTCAGTCGGACGTAAATGAAATAGGTGAGATTTATGTAATAGTTCACAGGTTAATGAACACTGTTTAGTGGTCGTGTGTGTGCGCACTACTGAGTTAAAGCACCGTTGAAGCAGCGTCAGAGTTCATGAGATCATGAAGTGATGATTGAGCATTAATGATGAACGCCTGCTGTTAACAAGCAGAATCACTGAAGGACAGAGAAACTGAAATCAACTGAAGATCAAAGACACTATTCATATACTCAACTATTACCTATTTCATTTACGTACGACTGACAAATATGAATCTCATTAAGTTTGTTTATGTTAAAACTATGTAATCCAAATGGATGGAAAATTGCTATGTAATTAAATGACATAAAACTTATGTTTATACTGAAATATTTTCTGAGTGTATCGAGGAACAGAAAGCTCTTGGATTTCATCGGAAATATCTTAATTTGTGTTCCGAAGATGAACGAAGGTGTTACGGATGTGGAACAACACGAGGGTGAGCAATTAATGACGGGAATTTTAATATTGGGGTGAACTATCCCTTTAAATCTTAGCTGTTCGGTAATGACGCCAAGCCGTATCGCAATTTTATTTTTATTTCAATTAGTCACGCAGCCCCGGTTCGACTGTAAGAGTTGCCATTTCATGAGGCCACAGAGCTCTAGGTTTTGCAATCTCTCAAAATCACAGATAAAGAAGACTTTTCACGCAGCGAAGCCAGTTCCTTTGCAGCCACACTACAATCAAGGTAGTTATGAAGCCATAACCAGACCGCTCCCCATCTCTAACCCTCACCTGAGTGGGTTTAGCTGGGTTCAGAACGTTCTGTTCAGTCTCCATGGTGACAAACACAGGAGTCATCCGCCGTGGCCCCCTGTCCGTCACGGGGCTTAACCGCTGCAGTTGGGTGGGAGTGGGCGTGAAGTCCATTCCATTCCCAAACGTCAGGAGAGCGTTCCCTATTCATGCAACAGACAAGACGGCCGCAGCTCTGAGTGAAACAGACATCATTTCCATTCGCAACTGCTTCTGTTATCAGACGCCTATTTGAATTCTGAGCTCTGCTCTTTCGACCGCTCTGTATTCTGCTCAGGCCACACGGCTGCACCTGCCTCTCCACATCCTCTCATTAACTCACAGATGAGTGGCTTGACCAAACATCACTCTCATCCGCTCACATCGCTCACGCCGAGAGCTGCCATTTGGCTGTCTGAGGAGTTGCTTCGTGTAAGAGATCTCTGTTTGAACAGGACTGAGCAGAATGTTGCGGCTGTATTGATGAATCGCTATATATAATACATGAGGACCTTCAGAAACGGGACGGGAGAAGTGTGACTGAGAGGGGGCTGGATATCAATCAGAGATTCATTAATGCTTGCGGCTGCTGACATACATCAGTGCGAGCTTTGCACTTTAGATAGCTCTTCACATTTTCAAGCATCTCTGGTCTGCTCGACATCAGATGCCAGACTGCAGCAGATGATCTGAAAACCGCAGATTTATTGTTTCTTCTATATGGGCGCTGTGCATTCTTAGAAAACAAACACTTTTCAGTAGTTCAGTTACTACGTTTGGGCTCAGTAATGATGCTGAGAATTAGGCTTCGATCACAGGAAAAAAAATATATAATATTCACATAGAAAACAGTGATTTTAAATTGTCATGATATGTAGGGGTTTCATTAGTTTTCTTATTATTCTTCTTAGGCTTTTGAGTCTATGGCAGTCAATAGAAACGTATGGTAAAAAGTTATGAAATTTGGCACACAGATAGAGGGCAGACTGAAATATTATCATAGCAAATTTGGAGTCTCTACCTCAAACCCTCTAGCGCCACCAACAGTTCAAAGATTCATTCATGTTTATGCTCGTCACTTTTGACGCCTAGAAAGAAAATTAACTTTCGATTTTTTAAATTTTGAAGTCCTAAAAACAAAATTCGTCTTTTTTTTTCCGTGGCTGATTCGAATGCACCCTATGCAGTATTTTCCCGCCATTTTGAATTAAAAAAAAAAAAAAACTACTTTTTTGAACTCCTCAAGTGTTTGTCCAATTTGCACGAAATTTGGTATGTAGCATCTACTCACACTGCAGACAAAAAAGTTATTAAAAGATTTTTGATCGGTCGATCCGTTCTAATGTAGCGCGTTTTGCGGCAAGCACTCAAAAATGGATTTGAAGCGGTATCTTCGCGATGATTTGGCACCAAACTTGGTATATGGAATTACAGGCATGACTTGAGCGTGCATAGAGTTTCATCATAGCGCCACCTACTGCTCAGAAGTTATAAACCATGTTACATATATGTATTGTATGCTTTAACCTCATGATCACAAATATTGACTGCCCTTATTCGGATTGACCCCGTAATTGTTGCTTGCAGCTATATTTCACTTTATTACTGTTTTTTCTGTATTTTTGATCAAATAAATGCAATCTTGGTGAGCAGAACAGACTCTGACATGAGTCCAAATATTTTAATTTAGAAAATATTAAAATTGTTTTTTTTTTTTTTTAAAAGTACCCCAATCGTACTTTTATCCCTCTATATTTTCTAATACTCATTACGTCTCAAGCTCTTCACTGACACCATTGGTCAAAAAAAAAAAAAAGTGCACATTTTGAAAAAAATGTTAGTTTATGATCGTATATGGTCACCCCAATACAAACCCCCTTTTTCCCCAAGAATTATTATAATTAATCCTCACAGTTCTTATGATATATGAATAAACCCTGTTACTGAATGAATTGCAGCACAAACCATAGGCAAAAAAAGGGACTCCTCACATGCTTTTCAAAAATGTCCTGGTTCTGCTTAAATGGAGAATCAGGAGGCAAGCGATGAGAGACAGATGAGGAGGTTTCTGGCGGTTTCTGTCGTTTGAGAGAGACGGGCTGACTGTTTGGTTTTCTGTGCAGCGGAGCTGAACACTGTGTTGAAGTGACATACAGTATAACGGCGAATGTATGACTAATGGTGCAGTGAATGGCAAGAGGAGACCTGAAACTGTTCTGTTCTGCTGTGAAGGACATCCAACTTTAATATAATCTTCGACTTTAAAGAATTAAAAAGTTTATGGGCAGCTAAAAGTAATTTAAATGCACTTCCCCTCCTCGCCGACTTCCGTGGCCTTCATTTAAAAATCTGCACATGTTGTTTTAATGCATGCAGTGTTTAAAATTCATTTCTGAATTTAAGGTTCAGAAACTTTTGACTATGATGAATCTGTTGCACCACCATAGGGTTTAAAACAGAGCATGAGATCCCGCCCCGACTTTACAGTGTTGACTAACAACAACCATCGAGTTCTGAACGCGCAGCGTCCCAGATGTTCGTGACTCGGATATGACGGCTGACACAGATGATTTACAGGAGCAGCCTTGACTCACTCAGACAGACGTTGTCTGTGAAGTAGTTCAGGAACTCAGTGCACTGGTCTCTCAGATTCCCGCTGGCTGAACACGAGCACCAGGGAGACACATTGGATGTGGAGTTGTCCACGTAGTTTGGGGTGATTGAGCTGCCTGCAACACCAAAACACCTGTGTGAGCATGGGGACTATATATATATATACACATAAATACACACAACTTCCATTAACATGATGATTTTTATAATGTACAATGTTTTGATATATATATCAAATTATTTATTTAATTATATAATATATATATATATGAGTGTGTGTAAAAAATCAATACATTTACATATAATAATAATGTGTATCATTTTATTTATAATAACAATTATTATTATTATTATTATTGTTATTATATACAGATTATATATTTATAGATTTTTCTATAGTATGTATTATTTTATTTTATATAGTGATTTTTTCACACACATATATATTTATATGTGTGTGAAAAAAATCATATATATATATATATATATATATATATATATATATATATATAATTGGGTGTTGTATTACCATTATTATAGTATATGTAATATTTTTTATACTACAAATAATAATATTTCATTATTTTATTTTGTTTATATATATCTCAATTCCTTCTTATATAAGGGTGTATGTGTGTGTGTATGTGTATGGGTATTCCCTACGTTACGGGGACCAAATGTCCCCACAGGTATAGTAATGCTAGTAAATGTTGATCTTGCGGGGACATTTTTTTGGTCCCCATGAGGAAACAAGCTTATAAATCATACAGAATGATCTTTTTTGAAAATCTAAAATAGCAGAACATTTTGTGTGATGGGTAGGTTTAGGGGTAGGGGTAGTGTAGGGGCACAGAATGTACAGTATAAAAACCATTACGCCTATGGAATGTCCCCATAAAACATGAAAACACAATGTGTGTGTGTGTGTGTGCGTGTGTGTGTGTGTGTGAAAAAATCAATACAAACAGTTCATATATAAAATAATATGCATTATTTTATTTATATAAATTATAAATAATATATATATATATTGGTTTTTTCATACGTATGTTTGTCAAATAAAACGTATTTGTTTAAAAAGGAGATTTATTTAAAGGGGATTCTGTTTGCTCAATATATATCAAACGAGCGCGAAGCAGAACTAAATAAACAAAAGAGGGTTCATGTAACAAAAAGCCTCATAAAAAATATTGCTTTCAAACATGTTTTATTGGGAAGTGAAATCAATCTCTCCATGACTTTGAGAGCGTCTAGTTTTATAGTCCCTCATCACACAGACGCACAGGTGTCTCTGTGTTTCTTTGAGCTCGGGAAAAACAAAGGTATTACTCTCTAAGCGAATTGCATCTGCCTTGCTCCTGCTTTAATGGACTTGAGAAAGAAACAGCCACAATTACCATACCGGTTTGCCGAACAATTATGTAAAGCATGTTTAAACTACTTACCTATCAGTCCAGTGTAAGCAATAAGACATGCTGCGTAGTTTCCCTGCTTGCAGCCGCTGGCAGACTGATCTTCTGGCTGGCAGTCGTACTGAAACTGGGCCAGACGAGACCTGAAGAACAAGTACAACTGTTATATGCATGGACAGCAGCCAAACAGACAGAAGCGCCCTAATAAGTGTGTCATCTATGAGACGCTCTCCAACATCGTCTCAACGGTTAATCAGTTCTCTATCTCACAACCGAACATTATTTTCAAAGCCGTTTAGATCCTGTCTTTAATACCAATTAATCATCAGCAGATGGTTTTCACTCGGCTATTTATAGTGATAGACTGAGCAGAAACGCTTGTGACTCGGCTGTACGCGGAACGTGATTTCATCAAGTGCAACACGTTCCTGGATCAACATTCCAAACAACCAATCGGATTTCAGAGACAATTCATGTCAAGTTTAGGCTCAGAGCCAAGCTTTTACATCGGAGCATTTCGCCAATCATTTCTATCGGATGAATATTGCTCCGTGATCCACAAAATCAGGACGTGCACTAATCTTAGGATCCAGAATCTTAACAAGTCTTGATGAAGGGACTGAATCTGACTCCATCTAACCTGCGATGCTCAATATTTCATGCGCAATCATGGGTTTCGGGTTTTACCTGGCTCACTTCTAAAACATTTCAGGGTCTCATAGCTTTAATTTGGCTGTCCGATGCCCATTTATACAGACATGGATTAAGAGGAATGTGAAGAAAAGCTCTTTTCTTATCAGCGGTGATATGTGAGTACTGTCTTTTCTCTGGACAGCTGTAGAAAAGCCAAGGCTTTGAGAAAAGAGTGCATGCAAGGTGAGTTTTTTAATCCCGCCACCCACACGGTACGTGGCTGTCCAAACCCACAGGCGGGAGACGAATCTAAAACTGACCTGCAAACATAGTCGGCCTTACAGATTCTCATCTGGGAGAGGCAGCTGGGTTTCTCCTCTCCCTCGTAGGAGCAGCTGGGCACGATGGTCTGCCGCCGTCTCTCCGAACAGGCCATGTCGCTGCAAGGGCAGAACAGCAGTTCGTGGGTGTACTCCGGAGGCACCCGGTCGAAGAACCGCCGCAAGGCCTTGTTGCACCTCGACTGGTTGCACAAACCCGACTTGGTGGATGGCTTGATGCATGTTGAAACGTACTCGGTGCGCAGTTTCTGACACACGTCGTCGATGTTGCAAGCTTTGGCCGCATCCAGGCAGCGGTTCACTGTTGTCATGCCGACCTCGGAATCTGTGGAAAACCGAAACCATCTCAACTCCAATCTTTAGTGGAGTTATAACATCTGGTCTGTTTGGTCACACAGCCAATGTCTCATTGGATCAGCCAAAATTCACCTGTCGAAATGGGTGGTTCTTGGTCAGAATAGACTCTGGGGAAGTGGACCGGACTTTATGCCATCAAAAGATCAAAAGTTTGAAGTCAAAGGCAGTGTTATAGTTAGGCTAGGGTATCCAGGGAAAGGTTGTAGCTGTGGACCCTCTTTAATTGACCCTTCACCGGCAGTTTGATTGACAGGCGATCTGACCAATCATAACCCAGAATCCGCCGTTTCGTCCGTCAAAGCGGTCAGAGGAGTTAGTAAATGAACGTTGGTGAACTTGAATCACGTCTTGAAACAACATTGCTTCTGATGTTCATTCATGTTTATTTGATGCTACAAATGAACTAGTACGAAGAGAATGAATGAACATCAGAAGGAATGTTGTTTTCCAGCGTGGAAAGACAGTTTTTCTTTTGTTTATTGATTATGATTGGTCAGATCGCCTGTCAATCAAACTCCCAGCGAAGGGTCAATTTTGAGGCAACTGAAAACGACTGCGCCAACAAAAACCTGCTCTAAAGTCAACGTCGCCGTACGTTGTTGTTATTTAAAGGGTGCGTTAGTAATATACGCACGTACACTCTGCTTGTTACACACACGGCGTTACACAATTGCCAAATATCAGGATTCCTCTCTGGATAAGTGTTCAGTCCTTCCACTAGCGATGGTTCAAGCGCACCTGGCTTTAAAGGGAATGGGAGATGAGAATCTGATTGGTTTATTGCACGTCATCGCTCCCAAAACACACCCATGAGTCATTAAGAGACGAGCCACGATCCTTTTGAACCATTTTTTCCGTCGTTAAACTAGCGAAAGAGGATTCGGACCCGCCGTAACCACCATGAGCTTCAGACCGTGTGCTTAGATTGCTAAAATAGGGGTGTTTTCACACTTGATTCAGTTGCTTGGTTTGATTTTGATTGCTCCCCCCCACCTCCTTCTCCCACTAGATTGTGTCACACGGTATATTTGGGTACACTGTAATGAATTGCTGTAAAAAATTACAGCATTATTTTACAGCCGCTGGCTGTTTTTTAATAATACAGCATATTGCTGTAAACTGCAATGCATTCTGGGGTCACGTGTTGGCTTGACTCAAATTTACAGAATATTGCCCTTCGTAATTTAAGAAAATACAGTTATTTACTGTAATCAGAGAATACGGGGAAATTCTGTCAATTAAATTACAGCAGCACTACTGTAAATTTTACAGTAACTGGCTGGCAACCCTGCTGCCAGTATTATACTGTAAAATTTACAGTAATTTTTTAACAGTGTACGTTTCTTCAGTTGTGGTTACACTGTAATAAATTACTGTAAAAATTACAGCATTATTTTACAGCCGCTGGCTGTTTTTTAATAATACAGCACATTGCTGTAAACTGCAATGCATTCTGGGGTCACATGTTGGTTTGACTCAAATTTACAGAATACTGCCCTTCGTAATTTAAGAAAATACAGTTATTTACTGTAATCAGAGAATACGGGGAAATTCTGTCAATTAAATTACAGCAGCACTACTGTAAATTTTACAGTAACTGGCTGGCAACCCTGCTGCCAGTATTATACTGTAAAATTTACAGTAATTTTTTAACAGTGTACGTTTCTTCAGTTGTGGTTACACTGTAATAAATTACTGTAAAAATTACAGCATTATTTTACAGCCGCTGGCTGTTTTTTAATAATACAGCATATTGCTGTAAACTGCAATGCATTCTGGGGGTCACATGTTGGTTTGACTCAAATTTACAGAATATTGCTGTAAATTGACCCTTCATCATTTTAAAAAATACAGTTATTTACTGTAATCAAGAGAATACGGGGAAATTCTGTCAATTAAATTACAGTAGCACTACTGTAAATTTTACAGTAACTGGCTGGCAACCCTGCTGCCAGTATTATACTGTAAAATCTACAGTAATTTTTTAACAGTGTACGTTTCTTCAGTTGTGGTTACACTGTAATGAATTACTGTAAAAATTACAGCATTATTTTACAGCCGCTGGCTGTTTTTTAATAATACAGCATATTGCTGTAAACTGCAATGCATTCTGGGGTCACATGTTGGTTTGACTCAAATTTACAGAATATTGCTGTAAATTGACCCTTCATCATTTTAAAAAATACAGTTATTTACTGTAATCAAGAGAATACGTGGAAATTCTGTCAATTAAATTACAGTAGCACTACTGTAAATTTTACAGTAACTGGCTGGCAACCCTGCTGCCAGTATTATACTGTAAAATCTACAGTAATTTTTTAACAGTGTACGTTTCTTCAGTTGTGGTTACACTGTAATGAATTACTGTAAAAATTACAGCATTATTTTACAGCCGCTGGCTGTTTTTTAATAATACAGCACATTGCTGTAAACTGCAATGCATTCTGGGGTCACATGTTGGTTTGACTCAAATTTACAGAATACTGCCCTTCGTAATTTAAGAAAATACAGTTATTTACTGTAATCAGAGAATACGGGGAAATTCTGTCAATTAAATTACAGTAGCACTACTGTAAATTTTACAGTAACTGGCTGGCAACCTTGCTGCCAGTATTATACTGTAAAATCTACAGTAATTTTTTAACAGTGTACGTTTCTTCAGTTGTGGTTACACTGTAATGAATTACTGTAAAAATTACAGCATTATTTTACAGCCGCTGGCTGTTTTTTAATAATACAGCACATTGCTGTAAACTGCAATGCATTCTGGGGTCACATGTTGGTTTGACTCAAATTTACAGAATACTGCCCTTCGTAATTTAAGAAAATACAGTTATTTACTGTAATCAGAGAATACGGGGAAATTCTGTCAATTAAATTACAGTAGCACTACTGTAAATTTTACAGTAACGGGCTGGCAACCCTGCTGCCAGTATTATACTGTAAAATCTACAGTAATTTTTTAACAGCGCAGAGAGACTTGTAAACCAAAGGCTGTCGGTTCGAGTCTCAGTACCGGCGGGTGCCGTAGGTAAGGGGGAGTGAATGAGCAGTGCTTTGGTCCTCTCTCATTACCCACAACTGAGGTGCCCTCGAGCAAGACCCCGGGCACCGCAACAAAAACATCTGCCCACTGCTCCGGATGTGTGTGTGTGTGTGTGTGTGCACTTTGGATAAGTGAAATGCAAAGCACAAATTCAGAGTATGGCACAGAATACTTGGCCACACATCACGTCACTTTCGCTTTCATCAAAGTGGCAGCTGTTTACCCCTGTTGCTGTGTAATGATAAAGCAGGAGAAGGCAAAGCGCTGGTTTTGTTCCAAAAGCATCAGCACAGAACAGCGCTTGTGTCTAATATGGTGCAACATGTACTACAAACGATCTAAAGCACGCAGGAGCTCATTTCTCCTGGAGGTGAGCAGAAGTAAGATTCGCTCTGCTTGCAGTGCGCCAGTCACACTTGACGGGAACGTGAGCGAGAAACACCCACAAACACACAGCTTTACCGAATCAAATGTCAGTGTGATTGTGTTATATCTGCATCTACCCGTACAAGAGTTCACATGAAGAACCATCTTTCTGAGTTTGGAAAACACACTTCAACCCAGTTGTTCTCCAAAAGGGCTAGCGTGAAAGCGCTCAATGTTCCCAAGTCCATGATAAGATCATGAAAATACGGTCTTGGAGATTTGTCGCATCTCATCCAGTATTACAACGCAGGACAAGTTAAATATTAGGGATGTAACGGTACATTTATTTGTCCTAGTGCTGCACGATTACATCGACTACGAAAATACGGCGAAAATGAAAAACTTTTATACATAAAAAATAAATTTGTATTGTTTGTTTGTTTTTTTAACAAGGGTATATATTGACTAAAACTATATATGTGATTTTTTAAGCAGTGTTTAATGTAAAAAAAAAAAAAAAAAAAACATTGGTTAATGGATGTTTTTTAAGGTTTATACCTTATACTTAAGACTACTAAATACTTAATTAATACTTAAAAAGCCGGCACACACCTGTAACCTTTTAGCCCTGATGAATGCCTGCATGGCGAAACTAAAAAACTATAGATTTTTTGTCCATAAATATCTATATATGTTGCCATAACATTGAAATAAGTGTCAGGATGAAGGCAATACGACGACGAGAGAACGTGAACCTGCATTTCACGCTCATGTGAGTCACGACACGCGGCGCATCAGACGGCATGAGCGTCACCATCGAGTGGAGATGAGTGGCCGCTTTCTATTCACAACGCCTTCTGGGACTGACAATGGAGAGGAGCAAATGGTGAAAGCGTCAAAAAAGTGATAAACTTTGTATTTAAATGAGAGGTGAAAAATATAGGCTGACAGCCAATCTCTTTGAGGCTTTTTGCAGTTCAGCCTACAAACAACTAAATGGATTTGAGTCGGAGACATCAAACCGTCAGACTTCAATGTTTTCTGCAGCACCTTCTGTTCTTCTTTTCAAGACCAATTTCAGCAGTCTTCTGTTGCTGTGAGGTACTGTGCAGATTTAAAAGTTTTGGATGTTGCATTATAGGTTCATTAGATCAGTGTTTTGTTTTTTATCTTTTAACTTATTATAATTTCAGTTTTAGTAACACTGCCTACCGGCTGTGAAATTACAGCGGCACTTATTGTTTAGTTTACTTAGCTAAAAAATAATAACATTGTAACATTGTGAAAATTGATCGTTCGCAAAGCCCCGCCCCTTTAGTTACTGTTGCTATGTCCGCTCTCACGCCACACATCATGTTCTCACGCCGTGAAAAATACATCGAGGACACTGACGACGTTTCACATTTAAAATATTGCAACTTTTTAAAGAAGTTGAATCAATAAATAGCGTCTGGTGTGTGTTTAATGTGTCGCTCCTCGATCATCTCTAGTTCATTTATAGCATCAAATAAACATGAATGAACATCAGAAGGAATGTTGTTTCAAGACGTGATTCATTTACTAACTCCCCTGACCGCTTTGACGGACAAAACGGCGGATTCGGGGTTATGATTGGCCGGATCGCCTGTCAATCAAACTGCCGGCGACGGGTCAATGACGTTCTGAGAATAAAATGTCTCGCAATTATGAGAATAAAGACGTATCATTAAAAAAACAATGAAGCATTTATTCTAATACTGTCATCGTGACCTGTCTTACTTTTTACCGTCTTAATCTCTTACTAATCATCCGTAAAGCAATTTTGTTTTCAAGACTCAAGATTCTCTATGTTATTTTTCTGTCACAAAGTGCTAAAACGTCTGATTCGGTTGGAAACTGGAAAGACTGCTCTGATGCACAACTCATTACGGCCAAAGGAAATGCCTCTTGATGTGAAAGGAGATGGAGCAAATTAAAAGGAATGCCGTGGAAACGTCTTTCCAAGAACTAATTTTAGTATTTTGATCAACATCATCAAACAGAACGGTCTGAATCGTGATGTTAATGTCAAAGCAACGGTAAACAACCACGGCTAAGGTCAGTAAAACCTGAGGAAATGAAAATAAGCAGCTCGTCCAGGCTTCATTGCGATTAAGAATCGGAGGAACGTCTGTCTGCATCGTTCACATAACAACCTTGTTGATAAATCCAGTCCGGACACAAAACAAACCGAGACGCGATGACTTCTTCCCATAGGACAGCTGAACAAAAACAAGCGTGCAACTAAAGGGGATGACGGTGAAAACGACTGAGACTCTCCCGCGCCGGAGACGCATTTGCACGGCTAATACACATGCTATTAAGATGTTCTGGACACCGTGACATTTGAAGTGAAGATTATTGCACTGGGGTCCCTGTGTGCGCCTTTTGTTAAAGAAGTCTATTTCTAAGCCCCGCGCTTCATTCTAGTCCGTCGCAATACAAAGAGGCTCGAGATAAAGACACGTTGAAATGAAATGTGTGACATATTCAAGCCTCGGCTACGATTGCACGGACTGCAGTACGTTTTTCCTCCTTCACGTGTTCGTCAAGTTGTTACAAATGCTTTCTTTTTCACATTTTTTTTTGTCATTAAAGAGCATTTTCAGATTTGTATGGATTTCCACTGAATAAAAAAAGGTGATTGTGACTTTTTATTTAGTTATAAAGTTGGCCTTTTTGAGGCAAGTCTTTTTTTTTTTTGCTAAGAATGTGACTTTACATCTAACAATTACTAGAAAAAAGTCAGAATTGTGAGTTTATATTACGCAATTTTGCTTAAAAAAGTCGAAATTGTGATATAAACTTGCAATTATTAGAAAAAAAGGCAGAATTTTGTTTATAATTCACAATTCTGACTATAACTCAAAATTGTGAATTTATATTGCGAGAAAAAAGTCAGAATTGTGAGTTTATATTTTGGAATTCTGACTTAATAACTCAAAATTAAGAATTTATATCATGCAATTCTGAGAAAAAAGTCAAAATTGTCATATAAACTCGCAATTGCGAGAAAAAAGTCTGAACTGTGAGTTTATATTTCGCAATTGCAACTTTATATCACACAACTGCGAGATATAAACTCACAATAGTATATTTATTTCAAGCAATTTTGAGAAAAAAAGTCGACATTGTGATATAAACTTGCAACTTTTAGAAAAAAGTCAGATTTGTGAGTTTATATTTCGCAATTCTGACTTTATAACTCACAATTGTGAATTTATATTACACAATTTTGCTTCAAAAAGTCGAAATTGTGATATAAACTTGCAATTATTAGAAAAAAGGCAGAATTTTGTTTATAATTCACAATTCTGACTATAACTCAAAATTGTGAATTCATATTGCGAGAAAAAAGTCAGAATTGTGAGTTTATATTTTGGAATTCTGACTTAATAAATCAAAATTAAGAATTTATATCATGCAATTCTGAGAAAAAAGTCAAAATTGTCATATAAACTCGCAATTGCAAGAAAAAAGTCTGAATTGTGAGTTTATATTTCGCAATTGCGACTTTATATCACACAACTGCGAGATATAAACTCACAATAGTATATTTTTTTCAAGCAATTTTGAGAAAAAAAAGTCGACATTGTGATATAAACTTGCAACTTTTAGAAAAAAGTCAGATTTGTGAGTTTATATTTCGCAATTCTGACTTTATAACTCACAATTGTGAATTTATATTACACAATTTTGCTTCAAAAAGTCGAAATTGTGATATAAACTTGCAATTATTAGAAAAAAGGCAGAATTTTGTTTATAATTCACAATTCTGACTATAACTCAAAATTGTGAATTCATATTGCGAGAAAAAAGTCAGAATTGTGAGTTTATATTTTGGAATTCTGACTTAATCACTCAAAATTAAGAATTTATATCATGCAATTCTGAGAAAAAAGTCAAAATTGTCATATAAACTCGCAATTGCGAGAAAAAAAAGTCTGAACTGTGAGTTTATATTTCGCAATTGCAACTTTATATCACACAACTGCGAGATATAAACTCACAATAGTATATTTTTTTCAAGCAATTTTGAGAAAAAAAGTCGACATTGTGATATAAACTTGCAACTTTTAGAAAAAAGTCAGATTTGTGAGTTTATATTTCGCAATTCTGACTTTATAACTCACAATTGTGAATTTATATTACACAATTTTGCTTCAAAAGTCGAAATTGTGATATAAACTCGCAATTATTAGAAAAAAGTCAGATTTGTGAGTTTATATCTCGCAATTGCGAGAAAAATAGTCAGAATTGTGGGACAAAAAGTCGTAATTACCTTTTTATTTTTGATTCAGTGGCAGAAACAAGCATCCATATACTTCAGTGTATCTTTGTTGTATAAATTCATCCTTACTAAAGCATTATTTTGACATATGGTTATTAAACAGATCTCACCGGCGGTGATGGAGGCCAGACGGACAAAGTCATACCCTTTCTGCACTGCTTCATATGGATAGTTCTCCACCAGGTTAAGCCCTGCAAGAACAAACATCCTGTTTCAGAGACGAAATCATACATGAAATCTTTTACACAGAACAATATATTTTATGGGACCACGTGGAGTCCAGCAATACGTTTAGTCGAGGTGTTTTACAATGTCCTAATCCCACAATTCAACACTGCATGATTCAAAAGTAGCCGTGTATTGTGGCAAAACCAAAACTTTCTAGAACGAAAATATATACATTTTTAAAAGTGTGAAATAGGATTACTTTCTACATACCAGTGAGATTTAACTGTGGGTTAGATGTGGCGAGAAACGTATCAAGAAACCAAGCATCCGACAAAATGTCCTGCTGCGGTTGGTTAGGACATCAACTTTGATTAAATTTAAAAGAGATTTTATCACTTGCACCGGGCTAGGACATTGTGTTTCATGTACATTTTCCGTTGTGTTGTTGACAGATTTAAGAATTCAATATGTAAATGAGGGCATTTTTGATTGGATAACTGTAGTTCACACTTCATCAGGACAGGTCATGTTACTCCATGCGCTCATGTGTCATTTTGTTCATGACAGTGTTTGAGTTGTACAGACATACAGTTATACAAAAGCTTGGACATATTACGATTTTTAATGTTTTTGAAAGATCATTTATTTGATCAGAAAAAACAGGAATATTGTGAAATATTTTTTAAAATTTAAAATAATGGTTTTCAATTTTAATACACTTAGAAAAATAATTTATTTCTTGGATGCAGCGCTGAATTTTCAGCATCATTAGTCGAGGCTTCAGTGTCACATGACCCTTCGGAAATCCGTCTAATGTGATGATTTATTATCAATGTCGGAAACAGATATTAAAACTCATATTTTTGTATAGCCTGTGATACTTTGTTTCATTGATGAATAAAAAGTTTCAATTCGAATTTAAAATAGAAATCTTTTTGTAACAACATACAATCCTGTTCAAAAGGATTCTTTTTTGCTAAGAATTGGACTTTATATCTAACAATTACAAGAAAAAAGTCAGAATTGTGAGTTTATATTTCGCACTTCTGACTGACTCGCGACTGTGAGTTCATATCATGCAATTCTGAGAAAAAAAAGTCAAAATTGCGAGATAACTTTATAACTCACAATTGCGACTTTATTTCAAACAATTCTAAGAAAACAAGTAACAATTACGAGAAAAAAAATTTTTGTAAATGAGTAAATTGTGTTTACATTTCACAATTGCGACTTTATATCACACAATTCTGAGAAAAAAGTAAAAATTGTGAGAAAATATCAAATCACAATTACGAATTTATGTCACGCAGGGAAAAAGCGTGATATAAACTCGCAACTATTAGAAAAAAGTCCGATTTGTGAGTTTATATTTCGCAATTCTGACTTTATAACTCAAAATTGTGAATTTATATTACGCAATTTTGCTTAAAAAAGTCGAAATTGTGATATAAACTCGCAATTATTAGAAAAAAGGCAGAATTTTGTATATAATTCGCAATTCTGACTATAACTCAAAATTGTGAATTTATATTGCGAGAAAAAAGTCAGAATTGTGAGTTTATATTTTGTAATTCTGACTTAATAACTCAAAATTAAGAATTTATATCATGCAATTCTGAGAAAAAAGTCAAAATTGTCATATAAACTCGCAATTGCGAGAAAAAAGTCTGAACTGTGAGTTTATATTTTGGAATTCTGACTTAATAACTCAAAATTACGAATTTATATCATTGTTTATATCAAAAGTTTGGGGTCAGTAATTTTTTCTTTCTTTTTTTTTTTTTGTTTTGTAAGAAATTAAAACTTTTATTCAGCAAAAAATGTTTTAAATTGCTTAAAAAAAAGTGAGAGATTTCTGTATTTTTGATCAAATAAATGCAGGCTTGATGAGCGTAAGAGACATCTTTCAAAAACATTAAAAATAGTAACGTCTCCAAACTTCTCAACAATACTGTATTTTTATATTTCCTTATTCTTTCGCTTTGTTTTGATAAAAGGTTAGAGTTGGGTTATATATACTCACTCTATTAATGAAATTAATACTTTTATTCAGCCGGAATGCTTTCAATTGTTCAACTGTTTCAACTTCAAATTCAAAAATTTACAATGTATAAATCAATATAAAGATATTAAACAGCACGACTGCAATTTTCAACATTAATAAAAATCATAAATGTTTCTTAAATAGCAAATCTGAAGGATCATGTGACACTGAAGACTGGAGTAATGATGCTTTGATCACTGGATATAAATTATATTTTATATAAAAAAAAATCTTACTGTATTTTTTATGAAATAAACCATAGATTAAGACAACTTTTGAATGATAGTGTATGTACTCGCTGAAACTGAATTTGTGACTTTCCCAATATTGTGGTGTTACTTGCCATGCATTCCAGATTGGTGGAGACTCCAGTATATGCTGAGGCAGTTTTTCTCTCTCTTCATGCCTCGTCGGCACTGGCAGCCGTGCAGAGGGCTGGACAGCAGGGCAGAGACGGCGTTCGCACACTGACTGCGGGCTCCGGGGCCGAGTTTCATGCTGCCGTTGCCGGCAACGCACTGGCGAAGGGTCCGAAGGCGCGGGCTGCAGCTCTCATCACTGGAACAGGTGTCTCCCGCTATCAGACAGTCTCTCCCCGCAGACAGCAGTCCCTGCAAAGCTAAATGACAGGAGCTAAATTTAATAAGGAGGGGATTTTTATGAAATTCACCATCAGTGTTTTGCCAGATCTGGTTTACTAGATGTCCTTTACTGATATCATTAGAAGAGCAAACGACCAACACTGTAATATCTGTCTTCTCAAGTTTAAGTCAAACAGTGGCAAAAACATCTCCATTTCCACACAATACGCCAATCAAATAGCCATCGGGTTTCACGGGCAAACCCTCGAACACCTGACCTTCATCAGATTCAGTCACATCCCATCTGCCGTTCAGATGTGATTATTCACGTTTACTTACTACAGCGATGCAGGTCTTCTGTGTCTGTTTACGCTTTTGTTTTCTACTACTGTAAACCCTACTGAAATCTGTATACTGACACACTCTAAAAAATGGGATATTTTTCAGTGTTTGGGTAATTTTGTGTTATACAGATCCTGGGTCAGACGTAACAACCCAGTGTTTGGGTAGTTTTTGTGTTACGCAGATCCTGGGTCAGACGTAACAACCCAGTGTTTGGGTAGTTTTTGTGTTACACAGATCCTGGGTCAGACGTAACAACCCAGTGTTTGGGTAGTTTTTGTGTTACACTGATCCTGGGTCAGACGTAACAACCCAGTGTTTGGGTAGTTTTTGTGTTACACAGATCCTGGGTCAGACGTAACAACCCAGTGTTTGGGTAGTTTTTTGTGTTACGCAGATCCTGGGTCAGACGTAACAACCCAGTGTTTGGGTAGTTTTTGTGTTACACAGATCCTGGGTCAGACGTAACAACCCAGTGTTTGGGTAGTTTTTGTGTTACTCAGATCCTGGGTCAGACGTAACAACCCAGTGTTTGGGTAGTTTTTGTGATACACAGATCCTGGGTCAGATGTAACAACCCAGTGTTTGGGTAGTTTTTGTGATACACAGATCCTGGGTCAGACGTAACAACCCAGTGTTTGGGTAGTTTTTGTGTTACTCAGATCCTGGGTCAGACGTAACAACCCAGTGTTTGGGTAGTTTTTGTGTTACTCAGATCCTGGGTCAGACGTAACAACCCAGTGTTTGGGTAGTTTTTGTGATACACAGATCCTGGGTCAGACGTAACAACCCAGTGTTTGGGTAGTTTTTGTGATACACAGATCCTGGGTCAGACGTAACAACCCAGTGTTTGGGTAGTTTTTGTGATACACAGATCCTGGGTCAGACGTAACAACCCAGTGTTTGGGTAGATTTTGTGTTGCACTGATCCTGGGTCAGACGTAACAACCCAGTGTTTGGGTAGTTTTTGTGTTACACAGATCCTGGGTCAGACGTAACAACCCAGTGTTTGGGTAGTTTTTGTGTTACGCAGATCCTGGGTCAGACGTAACAACCCAGCGTTTGGATAGTTTTTGTGATACACTGATCCTGGGTCAGACGTAACAACCCAGTGTTTGGATAGTTTTTGTGATACACTGATCCTGGGTCAGACGTAACAACCCAGTGTTTGGGTAGTTTTTGTGTTACTCAGATCCTGGGTCAGACGTAACAACCCAGTGTTTGGGTAGTTTTTGTGTTACCCAGATCCTGGGTCAGACGTAACAACCCAGTGTTTGGGTAGTTTTTGTGATACACTGATCCTGGGTCAGACGTAACAACCCAGTGTTTGGGTAGTTTTTGTGTTACTCAGATCCTGGGTCAGACGTAACAACCCAGTGTTTGGGTAGTTTTTGTGTTACACAGATCCTGGGTCAGACGTAACAACCCAGTGTTTGGGTAGTTTTTGTGATACACAGATCCTGGGTCAGATGTAACAACCCAGTGTTTGGGTAGTTTTTGTGTCACACAGATCCTGGGTCAGACGTAATAACCCAGAGTTTGGGTAGTTTTTGTGATACACTGATCCTGGGTCAGACGTAACAACCCAGTGTTTGGGTAGTTTTTGTGTTACTCAGATCCTGGGTCAGACGTAACAACCCAGTGTTTGGGTAGTTTTTGTGTTACACAGATCCTGGGTCAGACGTAACAACCCAGTGTTTGGGTAGTTTTTGTGATACACAGATCCTGGGTCAGATGTAACAACCCAGTGTTTGGGTAGTTTTTGTGTTACGCAGATCCTGGGTCAGACGTAACAACCCAGTGTTTGGGTAGTTTTTGTGTTACGCAGATCCTGGGTCAGACGTAATAACCCAGAGTTTGGGTAGTTTTTGTGATACACTGATCCTGGGTCAGACGTAACAACCCAGTGTTTGGGTAGTTTTTGTGTTACTCAGATCCTGGGTCAGACGTAACAACCCAGTGTTTGGGTAGTTTTTGTGTTACACAGATCCTGGGTCAGACGTAACAACCCAGTGTTTGGGTAGTTTTTGTGATACACTGATCCTGGGTCAGACGTAACAACCCAGTGTTTGGGTAGTTTTTGTGTTACTCAGATCCTGGGTCAGACGTAACAACCCAGTGTTTGGGTAGTTTTTGTGTTACACAGATCCTGGGTCAGACGTAACAACCCAGTGTTTGGGTAGTTTTTGTGATACACTGATCCTGGGTCAGACGTAACAACCCAGTGTTTGGGTAGTTTTTGTGTTACTCAGATCCTGGGTCAGACGTAACAACCCAGTGTTTGGGTAGTTTTTGTGTTACACAGATCCTGGGTCAGACGTAACAACCCAGTGTTTGGGTAGTTTTTGTGATACACAGATCCTGGGTCAGATGTAACAACCCAGTGTTTGGGTAGTTTTTGTGTCACACAGATCCTGGGTCAGACGTAATAACCCAGAGTTTGGGTAGTTTTTGTGATACACAGATCTTTTTTTTAATCGCTGGCTTTTTTAAAATTCAAATTTAGGAACGCATGAAGGATATTTGAGCCCATCACCGACATATCATATTTTGCACAAGAAAACACATTTTCTTTTATTTTTCGCATCACATATTAATTGGGAAAATCAAAATGACTTGACGATTTGAGGTTAGTAACACGATAAGCCTCTAATCCTGGAGATGTAACTTGGCATTGCTCAGAGAGTCAGAATGCATTTACATAAAATAAGAGATGTGACACATTTCCTGAAATGACACAGACAGATATATAAGATACACTACAGGTTGCAACACCATCTGTTAATCTGCTGATTAAATTGCATGAGAAAAGTGCTGTGAACTAAATTCAAACAAAATGAGAAAACACATTATTTCAACATCTAACAGATTTATGCATGTTCTCGAGTTTCTGAACCGATGACAACGTCAAATAAGAGGTAAAATCACAACCACATTTTTGGACCGAAAAGCAAATTAACAGCTGTTGAAAAGCATCATTGCATGACTTTGACATGGCTTTTCATCCATCGGTGTGCTTGTCGGTGATAGCCTGATGTTTTTCAGGGAATAGCAGAACCTGTGGGCTGATATTTTGCACCCAAAACACTCAAAGGCTCTCTGACAGATGCAGCCATATGCAGAGAGTTTTGTGGAGGCAGGGAAGGCGATGTATCATGACTACAGACATGAGGATAAATCAACATGACAGCGGGCAAAATGAGACTTTCTATATCTTATTGGAGCATTGTTCAGCATTAGCGCCTGAGCTGGATTAGGGAGGGAATGGTCTGATAAAACACCACCCGAACCAAACACAACGAGACAATTCATTATGTCAATTAAACAGTCCCGTTCTCTCCTTCCACCATATTAATGAGGGACGCTACTTTCTCAACTTCGGTTCCTGATGCATGGGTAATTTATTCTTTGTCTTTGTTTATTCGAGATTTACGTTAACGACTGGAAATTGTGGTCATGAGGGACGTGTGTTTGAACTAATTCATACGTAAAGAGCTGAAGAACTGGCCCTTGAGACTGACGCGATGATCATTTCTGCTCTAATGACTAGAACTGCGCGCCGTGGTGAATGTCATATTTTTTCCTCATTACACAAAATCTGACACTCATTAAGATCAAGATTAGTATCTATAGCTACAGCGTGTGTGTATACGGCGGTACAATTGTTCGCTGTTCTTCTTCAAATGACGCAGTTTGTTTCAGGTCCTCCATCCACATTTTAGTTCTCTATAAAGTTAGTTGTTCAAATGAGCAATTTGTATCTCATAATGTGGAATTTCTCATATTTTGTCACATTCTGATTATGTATGCATCAGATTCACATTCTGATGGCCATGAGAATGCGAGAGCTGGAATAAGGCTGGGTTGAGTAACAGTGTTATTTTTGTTTTATTATACACTAAGAGTGCTGGGTTAAAAATGGACAAACCCAGCGGTTGGGTTAAATGTTTGCCCAACCTGCTGGGTAGTTTCATTATTGCTTGCTTAAAATGAACCCCAAATATGCTGGAAATTAACATTTTATTAATAAGTTTAATGAATAATAATTAAACAATAAACATTTATTAAATTGCTTGTTAATAAATGTTTAACTAAATAAACATTTATAAATAAATAATGTTTAATTAAATAAAACTGCAAACATTTAACCCAACTGCTGGGTTAAAACAACCCAATTGCTGAGTTTATATATATATATATAATATTAAAAATATAATAAATTATATTGTGTTTTTTAATGTGTTTGTTTTATATATTTTTTTTCAATTAGCTATTTTTACATTTTAATTTTTTATGTTAATTTTGTATTTTTAGGTTTAATTTATTTTATTTCAGTTTTAGATTATATATATATTTTTTTTTATTTAACAGTTAATTATTTTAGTGCTTCAACAAGTTTATTTCAGTTCTATTTTCTATTTTTCTATTTTTCACTTAGTTTAACTTTTCAACTAATGTTTACATTTTATTTTATTTCAGCTTCTTTTAAATGAACACAAGCACTTTAATAGGTTTAGTTAACAATAATAACCCTGGTTTGTATTTTTTTTTAATTAATATTTTTGAATCAAATTTAATGCACAAATGAGTTTAGAAAAAATTAATAAAAACTATTTAATTGAAATAAATTCTGAAATAAGAAACTTAAACAACAAAATGAACAATTCACGTTCCCAATAAACATAAACCATAAAGTTCATAAGAAACAATTTCCCTACCATCACAGCATGAATTATTGCATGTTAAAAATGCAAATGATGTTCTAGCAAACTCTGCATTCAGCACAGCTTCATTTGGAGGCTTTTCTCGGAAAATATAGTTTGTGCATACAATTATTTTTTTAATTCAGTGTTTTTTAATGTGTTAGCTATTTTTATATTTAATTGTTTTACGTTAATTTTGTATTTTTAGGTTTAATTTATTTTATTTCACTTTTAGATTAGATTTTTTTTTTAACAGTTAATTATTTTAGTGCTTCAACAAGTTTATTTCAGTTCTATTTTTCACTTAGTTTAACTTTTTAACTTTTTGTTTTATTTCAGCTTTATTTAAATGAACAGGAGGCTTTTCTCAGAAAATATAGTTTGTGCATGCAATTATTTTTTAATTCAGTCGATTTGTGACTATGAAACTATAAAATACACACTAAAAAGCCCCACACGCGTGTGCCGGTACGCCCTGTACTTCCACACAATGCGCACAAGAATACCATAACACGAGAAAGAATGAGAATTTAAATAAAAATTCTCCCACTTGAATTACAAGAGTAATAAGCAGAAGTTCAGTCTCACTGTTACACTTCCAACACATTTTTTACGCAGAAGAACGAATATGAGTGCTAAACAAGATTTTAAACACCTTTCCCTCAGGCTGCCGCCATCCTGAAACCCTACGTGTTCGAATGAAGAAATAAATAAAAACAATTTCAACAAAGAAGCTTTCTGAAGAAACTATTATGTTGTGTGTGTTATTGAATAAAGGGTGTGTTTCACTCGATATTTGTCCTTCACACTCTTGCAGTCCTGCAGGCCATGCAGTATTTCCAATATTTTCTCTGTCTGTCGGCTTCCAGTGAATGCCTATTCATGCGATCTCTTTTCAGATGCTCAGTTGGAAAGGTGTTTTGCTTCGGGAAGCGAGTGGAGAGAGATGTGTGAAGGTGAAAATGTCTTATTAGCTACCAAGTCACAATAATCTAATAATATTCGTTAGCTAACATGACATGTTGTGTTGAAATAAATGTCAAATTCTTGAATTCTGATAGTACTGAACGTTACTCAAGCTTGAATACAGACAAATGTGAATTGATATATATATATAGCCTCTAGCATATATTTATCTTGTAATTTACACTTATATTTTGGCACTGAAACAATATTATTTAAAGCAATCAAAGTGTTAAAAACCTGTTAAAGTGAAGTTTAACATCACTGCAGTCACATTTAGCTATAAAACACTATAAAATGTCATTTTAAAGTATTCAGTCTATCCGTAGTCAATCATTTTATCTCTTAAAACTCATCTTTGATCCCCAAAATGACATTTTTTTTCCCTGTGAAAATAGCTTGAATGTAACTCGACACCTACGTGGAATCATGAATATGCAAATTAGCCCCGCCTCCACTCACTCACACCACAGGAGTTCTCATAAATACAGATACAGGTAATTCAGCCAATCAAAAACACCCATCAAGTTCTACAGTCACTTCTCTTTTAGTTCATAATTGTCATTCACGGCGCATCGAAGCTTATGGACTTTCAACCAGTAAATCATAGCTGTTTGCTTCTATATTTTTGTACACACACACACACACTAACTAACACACAATCTCTTTCAAGCGGCTGGTGCCCTGTCCATTGTGGAAAGTGAGAAGCAAAATTGCACAGCAGGGCTTCTATTGATCTAAAAATGATAACCTGTTGTTCAAAGAGACGCCTAAGTGCCCCTGTGATTGTAAAGACGAATGGAACAATTCTATAGTTTGTGTCCACAAACTCAATCCTGATGATTATTGTCCCAAATCCACATGAGCTCATTGACCAGCATCCGATCCAATCCGACTAGTCTGATTTCACAGTTAGCACAAACTACTATTCTGATTCAAAGTTTTAAAAGACTACAACATTCACTTCTACTCAAATGAATGTGAAATTCAGGGATTCAGTGAGAGCTATTATGGAAAATTCACTTTTACACAGTGTTTTCTATATAAGTATGTCGGCAGAGTGTGAACACAACCACACTATAACGATAAAAATCCACCTAGGTCTGTTTTTTAATCCCCATAAATCATAAGCAGTGTCTCAGAACAAGCCGTTTGCAGATTCTTAGGCCCCGCCCATGACTGCTGACAGACTCTGGCCTATTAGCATAGCTCCTCCCCTGAGTTAGAAAAGTATTCTTATTAAAGCGGGATTCTTTTGTTGAATCAGGGATTCTTTTGTTGCTTGCTTCATATTAACAGCAGTAGATGCTGTATATTACACTGCTGTCACTTTTCTGGAAAGGGGGCGGGGAGCAGCAGCTCATTTGCATTTAAAGATACATGCGCAAAAACAGCGTGTTATTCCTTCCACTCGAAAATGAGCATTTACAACACGGTATAGTAAAAATGTGTGCAGACACATTCGCCAGAGACTGATGTTACATCTGGTAAAAGGTGCATTATAGGGTCGCTTTAAGCTTTTTGGGCACCATTCGAATTCATGTGCATATTTCCATTTTACAAAACTAGTTTATATTTGTCATGACAGGCCTGTCAAGCAGACAGATTAACATAGAAATGAGTGCCGTAATTTAGAATCTCCATTTTCATTAATAAATTCGTGCTTTTTAAATTGTCTTGCTGCTTTACAACTGTGGACAAACAAGATGTATGAAGGTTTTCACAGTAAAAATGATATATTGAGCCTTTTTGGCACACAATGTAGAGAATACAGAAATGCATTTAGTAGACCTGCTTGGTTTTCACTGAATTTACTGGTAAGAAAAGATCTAGCAGATAGCAAAGTTTCATCCAGTAAATAGACACATGCGATTGCTTCGCATCGGGTCTGAAAAATCTCACTTCAGCCAAGTTTATAAAGTTGGCAACCCTCATTTAGCTAAAAATGACCTGGGAACGGTTACGGTTATGTATATATTAGATTTTTTAGGCATTGGACAGGGGTCATCATGGACACCCTGACTGGTCTCTGTGTGTTCTGACACCTTTCTATCAGAACCAGCATTAACTTCTAGAGCAATTTAGTAGCTCGTCGCCGGATCACCACTGTTCCTTCCTTGGAGCACTTTTGATAGATACTGACCACTGCAGACCGGGAACTCCCCGCGAGAGCTGCGGTTCTGGAGATGCTCTGACCCAGTCGTCCAGCATCACATTGCCCTTGTCAAACTCGCTCAAATCCTCACGCTTGCCCATTTTTTCAGCTTCTAACATCCACTTTGAGGACAAAATGCTGCCTAAAATATCCCACCGACTTAAAAAAAAAGAAAAGAAAAGAATAATGGTTTCTAAAAAACTACAAAAATATTAATAGTTGTTGTTTAGCATACGAGGTCCAACGGAAAAGCGGCGCCGGCGACTGTGTCATAATAAAAGTCCCGCTGCTCTCGAGGCGTGTGACGTTCGTCTCTCATTATCAATCGCTCCTGCTCTGCTTCACAATACAGTGACGTTAATAATCGCATCCATGAACATGATTCCCGTCTCGATTCTGTTCCACCGCCTGTGAGGCGAAGACCGCATGTCCCAAGATTCCTCGCTCAAACTCGGCGTCATCAAGCTACGCCTTTGTTTTGAATAGGCGACCTCTAGTGGACGAAAAACTACATAGTGCAGCTTTAACTCTTTCCCTGACATTAACAGAATTTTCCGTCATTCATGACACAATGCATTGACGGAATTTTCCAGCAATCCATGTTTTCATGTATAAAATCAATGATATGAATGTATTCAGATCGTTTTGTTTACATCAGCATGAATTTGAAAATCACATTTCATCGGTTCAGACTCACGCCATCAAGAATTGGCTATGAATATTCACAAAGTTGGAATGCTGCGCTTTACAACAATACCAAAGTTTGGTATCAAGGGGGAAGCTGAGAGTCCAGAAGCGATCAAAGAAAAACTGTATTGTTCATGGTCAAAGGAAAGGCGCTCGTCTCAGACGACGTACCAATAAAGTATTGGATTGCTGGACAAGGGCTTAATGAACTATTTTCTGTGAAAACCTCAAATTCGACCAAAATGTATATTTTTCCCTCGTTTTGCCAAATTAACCCGTGCGCATTCCTGCTCACTTATACCAAACGTAATGCTGAATATAATCCTGCACGAACCATTTGTGTTTCAAATGGTCTAAAAAATCTACAGAGAGGTTTAGAAATTTGAGTCTGGAAATTTGAACTGGAAAATGTGTAGGAAAGTGAAATTTTTTCCCCCCTCAAATTCAGCCACTTTTTAATCAGGACATTCTTATCTTGATTACACTGTATGTGGGAATACTCTCCAAGTGAAAAGGTTGGGAAAAAATGTATCAAATATAAAACTTTTTTTTTTTTAGTACATTGAACAGCAGATAAAATATCTCTTATTTTCACTCCTAAAGCTGCGTTGCAGAGGAAGACGAGGACATATTTCCCCTGGAACTGACTTGTGGAAATTGCTTCTCTATCAAAACATTGTACAAGTAAATCTGTCTTTGCCCTCGGCTGTATCTCTGGTACACAAAAATATGCGTTGCATAGAGATTGGAACGGTCGTGATTTCGACAACTTTTAAACACCTTAAAATGTTTTGCTGTCTCAATTTTCTAAGAGCAATTCATTTCCCTTTGATGTCAGTAAGTGGTTTTTGTGCCCAGTCGAGTAATTGTGTCTCTGCTGGCATCCTGTCTTTTCGGCGTGTGAATATTTAAATCCTTCAAACTTTTGATTGGCTGCTCTAAATTTAATATCATCTCTTTCGGTGTTGTGCGTAATGAAATGTTTTTGTATGAGAATCAAATTCTCTTTTCGATTCTGTGCGCGTGACGTAAAGGTCAGGGATGGTGCGGCTGGGCCGTCATTAGCCGGTACCTCATATTTGAGCTGTGAATTCGCCCTCATTCAACATTCATGCAGTCTTTAAGTTTTAACGAACATTCGTTGTGCCTCAGGCTGCCACGTGCGTGAAATATTTCATTTGCATGACGCCGACAATTGGCAAACAGGTTCATTACGTAGACGGCTTCTCCAACGTATGTTCTTCATGGTCAGGGTTGCTTCGACATTAACGCTTGTCTGGGACAAATGATAAACCTGATAAAACTTGGGAATCCCCAAAACGCAAGAACGATTCTGATTTTAGAACATTTCGTGTAATAATAATGTATGACGTACCGACCGCAACAAGGTTGAGGCTCGTGTGGCCACATCTCGAGGAGAAATGGAAACAAATGAGCGTAAAGAAGCTCAGTTAACATACTGCGGTAAATGTGGAGTTTTTATTTGTATAACATGGTACAGTTAAGCAGCTTCACACAATTTTCTGAATACCGTCACAATTGAAAAAAATTTCACACGGCAATTCAATAGCGAAATTCTTCTAAACAAACGTCACAGTAAAACCACAGCGTTTTGAACGAATAGGTTGAGTCAACGATTCAATGACTCATTCATTCTTGAATGAATCAGCCATTTCAATGACACATTTGAATGAATGATTCAATGACTCGCTCATTTAGACGGTCACCTGCCGCCACTTACTGGCGCTATAGTTTCATGTTTAAAAGTCAAATCATTTTTCTTATTTGTATATTAAAAAATATTTAAAACAATATTATTGAATGCAGATGAAGTAAATGCTTTCATTTGATTGGTGGACCCTATTGTGTCTTAATATTCTAATTGTATTTATTGATCAAATTTAAGAAATGAAAGATGAAGCATACATTTAACATGGTTAAGGGAAAAAAAATTCCCTTTATAAAGGGGGAAAAAAAAACCCTCGGTGTAAATATCACAATATGTCAAAGCTGATAGAGCACTGCTCCAGAATAAATTATATTTACAGCACGAAAATCCTATTTTTACTCCGACAAGTGAATGAATGATTTACTTGTCCAAAGGACAAGCACATAACAAGTCTTAATGTCGAGCCCTGCGATTAACTACATAGAAATATTAAACTGATGTTGATATATAAAACTTAAAACAATAAAAAGCACTTTATTTTACAGTCCTGTTCCCCATTTATAAACTATGTACTTATTACAGAAATCATAATAACTAGGTACTAACCCTGAACCTACACTTAAGCATAACCTTAACCCCTGTCCTTACCTTATATTACTCAGTATTACTAAGCAATTATAGTTACAGTATATTACAGTGTAATTATACATTTAGGTACTCAGAAATAATAATTAACTACATGTACTTACTGTAGGATTAGGGTTAGGATGAGGGATTGGTTTAGGGTTAATTGCATGTAATTATGCTTAATTCTTTATTACAGTAAATACATGTAAAATGTGTAACAGTGACACTGTCAAATAAAGTGCAACCAAAGTAATTTATTGAAAATCCTAACAAAACCTTGAAAGCTTAAATAGTAAAAAACAATCAGGTTTCCGGAACACTCCAGCTATCTGCCATTGGTTAAACAAACAGGTAGCCCCGCCCCCAAACTATTGGAGGAGACAGTGTTGCTGGGTCAGGTTGGTCAGGATGCTCAAACAAACAGGGCTGTGTGAAAATATGAATATGAAGTAAACATTGACATTAACAAAAGATCGCAATGGCATATGGCAAGCCGTTTTGACTTTTATTCATTTTCAGGATATGAACTTGTGATATCAACAATTCAATTTCCACTAGTATAAACTATCAATATCATTTCTGATATCTAAAACGACTTTCTAACTAGTAACAATCACATTCATGAGATCAGAAATGAACATTTTTACTAGTAACAATTCAATTGTTGATGTCAAGAATAGACATTTGCACTAGTAACAATGTAATTGTTGCTATCAGAAATGTGCATTTTTACTAGTAAGAATTGTATTCCTGATATCAAAACTGGAATTTCAACTAGTAAGAAATGAATTCTTGAGATCAACAATTGAATTTGAATGGCAGCCTATGACGAGATTTCACTAGTGAAAATACAATTCTTGATTTCAACAATTATAGTTTATACTAATGGAAATCTAATTCCTGATATCAAGAACTGACATTTTAACTAGTGAAAATTGATCTGCTGATATCAAGAATTCATATCCTGAAAATGAATAAAAGTCGATAAATTGCCAAATGCCATAAAAGCATCACGAGCATCACAAGCATCACTACTTTTGGGAAACTATTATTTTAAATTATTTTGCTAATGCCCGTGTTTGCTTTTTCTTGACAGACATCACCCTTAGTCATATGAAACACTTCTCTCTGTTTGATCGTCAATAAAATGACATTCACATTTGTAGAACAACATCATTTTCCTTCCTCACAGGGAGCGTCTGTGAAGGTATAAAGGGGCTCTGTTGGTGCCAGCCTAACAGAGTCCATTAACTTTCATTTCCACTGTCATCCATTCTAAAGTGGGTCGTTAGTTTGGTGCATCTGGGTAACTGATCGGCTAATCTGTCTTTGATTTATGTGCGAGGAGAAGTGAGGACTTAGCACGGGGCTCTGAAGGAATTGATTACTGACATGGTTAATTGGCTAAACCCACTGGTACACTGAGACAGGCTTATTGGAAATGTCAAATCAAGCACTTCATTTGCATTCATGATGTATGGTGTCTATTCTGGCTTCTGCCAATGCAGCATTAGCAGACACGCTTTGCGCTGTGGTTTCAGACTACAGTTGAAATCTAGGAGCCGGCCATCTGTCTTCTCACTGCTGCGGCTCTGAACGCACTTGATCGCAGCGTTAGTTCACTTAAAATACCAAACATTTGGATAGACGAAGGCGCTCAGACCTTTATTTTTCCCTCTATATTGATTAACTCTTTCCCTGCCAGCGTTGCCCGCCAATGCATGCAAAACTTTCATGGCCTCCAAGAATATTTCATTGCATCTGCAATGGGTCGGGGAGTAACGAAACACAAGTAACTTAGTTTCGTATTTAAAATACACGATTTGAGTGACTGTATTTCATTTTAAATGGGTGGTAATCAGATTACAGTTCCATCTGAAAAGTGTTTTAGATTACCAAAGTGATTACTTTGAGTTTTAATGTCATTTAAACAGCGATTGGTGATTCTCTGACTCTGACCGTCTGAAAAAGACGAGTTCAGTTTCATGTTTTCCACTGTTTTCATGTTTTGTGAGTCATTTTATAATTCACTCGTCACTGCGACTTTTTCTCACGATTTGTTTTTTTCCCTCACAATTGTGAGTTTGTGTTTCACAATTCTGACTTTGTTTTTCTCAGAATTGCGAGATTTAAACTCACAATTGCAAGTTATAAAGTCAGAATTGGGAGATACAAACTTGCAATATTGACTTTTTTTCTTGCAATTGTGAATTTATTATGTGAGTTAAATGTCATATTTTTGACTTTTGTCAATATTGTGAGTTTATATCTCATAATTCTGACTTTCTCAATATTGTGAGTTTATATCTCATAATTCTGACTTTTCTCAATATTGTGAGTTTATATCCCATAATTCTGACTTTTCTCAATATTGTGAGTTTATATCTCATAATTCTGACTTTATAACTCACAATTGCAACTTTATATCACACAATTCTGAGGGAAAAAGTCAGAATTGTGAGATAAAAACTCACAATGACCTTTTTTGTGTTTGTTTCACACTTATTAGTATTCCAAAGTATTCTAAAGTATTTAGATGAAGTGACTAAACTTGAGTAATGTAACAAAATACGTTACAAATGACTTTTTAAAGCATGTATTTTGTAATCTGTAGTGAAACACATTTTAAAAGTAGCCAGCCCTGGTCTCTGAACATGCAACGAAAGGCAGACAAGAGTCTCTGCTTCATGCATTCGTTTGTTTTATCAACACTTGTGGATGTGGATTAGTTCAACATTTCGAACAAAAATCTAAGACTATGTCTGGATCGGTTTGAGTCCATCAACACCTCCAAAGCTCCACAGTCCAAAACCTCGTCCTTGGTCAACATTTCATTCAGTAACATCATGTAGTTTTCATTGACATGCTGTTTAATGTTTTTTACATAATCAATGCTTTTATCTGCTTCTTCTTCGTCTGTGTTTTGATCCAGAGATTCGATGCTCTTTCAGAAGATGCCCCCTTACCGTATAACAACAGTTCATTCATGTTAATCAAACAACTGTGGAATCATGGGAAAAAAGTAGAATATCTATTTTATCCTATAGATATTGGTTTTGACTTGGTTTGTGCCAAATTTGATGGTATTACCAGCGATTTTAAGGTCGTATTTTTCTCAAAACTGACTTCAAAAAGGTGCAACTCGTCATTTCTTTGTCAGATTCCAACAAATCATACATCATTTTTTTTAAATGAAATGAAACGTTTTTGGACGAGTTATTGGGTCGACTCATTCTTATTTTCTCTGGGGTTTTTTACTGGTTTTCTTGAAGTGGTAACATGCAATTACACAATGAGAAGAAACCTAAAACGCTTTATATTCACCTCTGACACATCGGTTTGATACTGTAATTGTGATGCGATGTCGAATGACAGTCTGATTTAGATGACAGTTTGAAGATTAGTGAAGATCAAAAGAGGCTCGCTTGAAAGACAAAGAGCTTTGCGTAGTAAAACATTTTGCGCTAAACCTTCGCCCTGCTTCGACGATAAATTTATTTTTAGAAATTGTTAATTTTGGTGAACTGGACAGGGGCGATAGTCTGGAAACACAAATATTTTTACATACTCATCCAGAGATGGAAATGACTTTTCCAAACTGCGTAGGAAGCCTGCAACAAAAGCATATAATCTGTGAAAACCCATAATTAAAGGTGCAATATTATTCACAGGCGACTGTATGCTCCTAACACTGTCTCAGTCAGCAACGGTTCCTCTGTTCAGGAGTTTCCTATAAACACAGAAGAAAAATCACCCATCTCTCTAGCAACACAGAAGAGACGCCACTCGCATTTTATCATCAAAAATGAGATAAAATGCATCAGGCACAAGCGGAATGGAAAATGCATTAAGGCCACCTAATGTCTTCTAACGGTCCACATAAAATAGACCTTGAATCTTGTAAATGCCGTTATAATATAACGTTGATAGCTTTGGAAAGCCAATGCTGATCAGCATGTCTGATGCATTGAACATGGTGGCCTTCCTTTAATCATGTATTTTGTCAGTAGTAGATGCCTATTCCCCACGGCTCACTTCCACCAACAAAACACTGCCTGCTGATTTATCTGCAGACATCACATGAGGCATGTCACTCTGGTAATCTCACACAAAGGCATAGAAGCATGCAGTTCCCTACAGAAACATGAAATCACCTGCTGAAAAAACATTTACGCCTTCCTATTTCCTCAGATACCTGATCGCTGCTCTCAGATCAGATAAGTTTCATTGCGCCTGATTGAGGATTTGTCACTGCATGTTTATGAATGTGTTGCTGCAAAAGCTATAGATTGCAACAGCGACTGCTCTTGGATTCCGGAATTTTTTCCCAACCAGCTTTGGGGATGACTCACAATGCAGACTTTGTTTTAAAACGAAAACATTTGGGAAACCGACGAAGCATTGCGAGGGATGTCGTTGAATTAAAACTGGAAGTGCTTTATTATTTACAAAATAAAATAAAATAAAATAAAATAAAATAAAATAAATTAAAATAAAATAAAATAAAATAAAATAAAATAAAATAAAATAAAATAAAATAAAATAAAATAAAATAAAATAAAATAAAATAAAATAAAATAAAATAAAATTAATTTAAATTAAATTAAATTAAATTAAATTAAATTAAATTAAACAAAACAAAACAAATAGTAATAAAATTCTACTCAAATAATATAGTTTAGGGTAGGTTTTTAGTGTTTTCGAACAAACATTAAAATCTCTTATGCTCACCATAGCTGTATTTATTTCAACAAAAATACAGAAAAACAGTAAAATATTATTAAATTGTAAAATAACTGTTTTCTCTGTGAATATATAGTAAAGTGTAATTTATTCCTGTGATCAAAGCGGAATTTTAAGCATCATGGTGCTTCAGAAATCAATCTAGAATGCAGATTTACTGCTCAAAAACCATTTATGATTTTATTATCAATGTTGAAAACAGTTGTGCTGCTTGATAATTTTGTGGAAACTAGATTCTTTGATGAATAGAAAGCGTTTATTTTAAATCAAATTCTTTTGTTCCTATAAATATTTTTACTGTAACTTTTGAACAGTTTAATGTGTAAATAAATAAATATTATCTTAAAAATAAATATTATTATTAGTGTATTTCATTGCATTTCATATTTCATTAAAACATGTTTGATATACCCCAAATGAATGATATTTTATCCACTATCTAAAGTGACAAATTCCCAAAGCACTGGCCGAGATGAAGCTGTTCTCGGTGGGTACACGAGCACTGAACGCCCGCTGACGCCCTTGAGCTCACGTCTGCATAATTGTGTCAAAACAAAAAGGTTCTTTGATTAAATATGAGTCACATATTTCAGGTCTAAATAACTACATTCTCGCCTGAAAGTTCCAACAGTTCGTGGTACAACAAGTGAAGTATTGCAAAAATGCAGTGGATTTGCTCGGCCGCCATGACAATCGCCTCAAACGGAGTGAAACAAAGTCAAAGTTGTCATTTCAGTCTTGATCATCCCTTTCGAGATCATTTCTGAGCGTTTATTAGTGCTGGGCAGAAACACTGAAACAGTTGAAGCAAATGTGCCGTATCGTGTCGAGGCGTCGAAACTATGCCGACACCGTCTCCACGGTGACACCTAGCGGTCAATCGCACACGTTATCTGAAACAACTTTGACAACAAGCCATTTAAAAAAATTTAAATGTTGTGTTTTTTGTTAATGTGGAGAGTTTTTAACATCCTCACTATATCACTATAATATATAATAATAATAACTAGATTATTTTGGTCTTGAAAAATGAAAATTAATAAAACATCAATCCAAAATGGGTTTTTTTACAGATTTTTTTTTTTATAAATGTCACTACATCGTAAACGCTATCTCAAAATCTTTCTTTGAATTTGAATATCACACGACTCTCAGCCAATCAGATTCGAGAACCAGAATGAACTGTTGTATAAAATCAGGTATGAACAAAAGTCGGTGTAGGAAATCTAGCCGCGGTTCTCGTTTCCATTGAAATATCAGCTTCCACCAGGAATTTGGCTGTTAAACACTGATTTTGTGGATTAGAAACACATACTGAGGTCATAGTAGGTCTGCACTGAAAGCTACACACATATTCATCATTAAACATTCATCTCTCTATGGGAGATTTGAAAATCTGAAACAGCACTGGAGTGCTCTATGGAGAGCGAACACTACAGACTATCAAAGCGAAAAGTTTTTTTGTGTGCGTAGTAGTTCAGTTGAACCCTAAACCCCTACACTGCATGGAGGATGACAATGAAAAAAGAAATATAATTCATTGTAAAAGCTTGTAATTGGCCATGCAGGGAGTTATTTACAGGCTGTTGATGGGTTCACTTGCAGGACTAAGAGTTCACTTTATACCAACAGATTTCCAGGCCGCTTGCCAAAAAACTCAGGGATCACACTTCAAAACAACAAATTCTTATTTACTGACCGCAGAGAGCATGAAAACAGCCCTGTGGAGGAGGAACCGGTGAAGATGGCAATTAGTAACACACAATTGACTACCTCAGAAGGTGAAATGCAACATTCCAGCCATTTAGCCAAGGTGGGAGGTTGGATTCTGACAGTGAGCATTTATCCTTGTTGTGGGAAAGACAATGGGATGAAATGGGAAAGGGCGACACTTGATTGTTCCGTCTAAATTGACCGTTCGCAAAGACCCGCCCCCTTTAATTAACAAGCCATGCGCTCTCACGCCACACATCACGTTCAAAAATACATCCCGGAGCAAAGCGGACACTGACTACGCGTCATATTTAACATATCGTCATTTTTTAAAGAAGTTTAAGCGTCTAGTGTGTGTTTAATGTGTCGCTGTCGCTCCTCGATCATCTCTAGTTCATTTATAGCATCAAATAAACATGAATGAACATCAGAAGGAATGTTGTTTCAAGACGTGATTCAAGTTCACCAACGTTCATCTACTAACTCCTCTGACCGCTTTGAATGACGAAACGGCGTATTCGGGGTTACGATTGGTCAGATCGCCTGTCAATCAAACTGTTTGCCACAAGAGTTTCACACCATTCCAATTTTTTTGGTCTAAAATTGGTCTTCGCAAAGACCCGCCCCCTTTAGTTACTGTTGCTATGTCCGACGACCCATGCGCTCTCACGCCACACATCATGTTCTCACACAGACAACATATTTCAAATATTGTAATTTGTTAAAGTAGTTTAATCAATAAATAGCGTCTAGTGTGTGATTAACCCTTCTGTGCTGTTGGGGATGTTTTCATCCACTATGGGGAATTTTTGAGTCTTAATTTGGCCGTAACTTTCTCCGTGTTTCAGCAAATGGAATGATTTTTGGTGACAAATCTTATTTTGACACATATTTTGGGAAAATGCTTTGAAAATGTTCAAAAACTCAACAGGACTCTGTGGGCAAATTCACCACCCTTTCGTTACGATTTTAACTGCTTTAAAAATGTATCAGATAAATATTTTTTTTGCTTAAATCTATTAATCAACCTCAGTCCTGATCAAAACTACTAAATTAAAAAAAAAAAAAAAAAAATCAGGATTTTAACTCTTTAATTGCCAAATTCATAAATGATGTCACTGATTTGGGAAAAAACGTGTCAAAGATTAGAAACAACGTTGGCTTTGATGCGTTGTTAGTTTTTGCGCAGCGTCAGATTTTATCGTTTTAAAGAGTTAAAATACATAACGAAAGGGTAGTGAATTTGAACAATGCACAAGGGTTAATGTGTCGCTGTCGCTCCTCGATCATCTCTTCATACTAGTTCATTTATAGCATCAAATAAACGTGAATGAACATCAGAAGGAATGTTGTTTCGAGCGCGGAAAGGCGGATTCGGGGTTATGATTGGTCAGATCGCCTGTCAATCAAACTGTGTGCGAAGGCTCAGTTGGCAGGCTGCGTTAATGAAACATTGGGTGTCTGCACTTCCAGCGTGGCTTGAATGGAGATGAATCGTCCTTAAACGAAATCTGGAAGTTAAAATTGATCATGAAATTTGGAATGAATAATAGAATAAACTCGGCAGATTTCGCACTTAATCCATTCCGGTGTAATTGCCACATGTACGCTATCTCACTGTCATTTGACTAGACTGACAAAAAGCCTCAGGGTATATAAAACACGAGAGTGCAAACGCGGGGGTGCTTCTATTTGTATTCAGAAGAGATTGCATACAGAGTGAGCGACTGTTTAATTTGAGCTGTTCTCCTGAGTTATAAAACAAGCATTAATTAAAAAAAGAAAAAAAGAGAAGTCTAGTTAAAATCAGCTGTCGGCAGATTCTCATATGCACCGATAGCTTGTCAAGCCTCAACACCCCCAACAACAAAAGCTTTTTATCTGAAGACAGGGTGCGATGACATTACAGCAGCAACAGGACCTGTTGGTTCATAACGGTAACAATTAACTTATCGGCATATTGTCCTTCATTGAGCGGAGAGCAAGAGCGTGACTCATCTCATTTTTTCTGTGTGGTTGAGAGACTAATGTCATTAAAACGCAGGGCGAGCATCAGTCCTCCTCTAATGACTGATTGTCAGGGTAAGATTTGAGCCTCTTTATCATGCAAATATACTCACGAGTAACCCGGACTCCGCTTACGAACAGGTCAGAGGTCATTATAATGGACTAACTAGCGGAAAATATGACATGCTTTCAAATGTGCATCGCACAAGTGGGCATGTTAAACTCTTACATTGTCGGCATTATTATGCGCTTGCATTATGACATTATTTAAAAACGAAAAAAATTAAGTTATTGAAACACACGATTTATTGGAGGGTAGCTACTTTTGGCTGGTGTTGCTGTGCAATGCTTTAAATTTGATTATTTTTGTAAGTCTATGGGATTTTTAAACTTATTGTTCACTTATTTAAGGGGCTGTTTGCGTGACATATTTGTATGCGTTTTGGCCGTTCATTTACACAACAATGTTTTTGTGGGCCTGAAAACGCAAACTTATGAAACGGGTTTATCGTTAAAAACGATACCGCTATCGTCAACGTGTAAACTACAAAATCGCGGATTTGCGAAAGCGTTGGCGTCATGCGCATTATGTCTTCAGTCTATACGTGCATAGTGTTTATTTACAAAGGGACATCGCCATCTACTGGCCAGGCAGCAGAATACGGTATTTTTAGACGTGTTAGTGGATCTGAGTGAACGAAGATCGTTTATAGGTCAAAAAAAGCATCATTTGGTTGGTTTAATGTTGTTTAACTTACTCCTTTGATTATTAAATTAGTTTTCGAAAGAGGTAAATTACCTTTACAATTTCACAAGGGTCAGCTGAGGTGGCTCGGGCATCTGTTTCGGATGCCTCCTGGACGCCTCCCTAGGGAGGTGTTCCGGGCATGTCCCACCGGGAGAAGGCCCCGGGGAAGACCTAGGACACGCTGGAGAGACTATGTCTCTCGGCTGGCCTGGGAACGCCTCGGTGTCCCCCCGGAAGAGCTGGAGGAAGTGTCTGGGGAGAGGGAAGTCTGGGAGTCTCTGCTCAGACTGCTGCCCCCGCGACCCGGCCCCGGATAAGCGGTGGAAGATGAATGAATGAATGAATGAATTTCACAAGGGTTTTGTTACGAATGAGGCTCCCTCTTCGCGTCCTCCGGATCAGCAGAGGGAGCTCTCACCCAAGTATTAACTGGTTTCGGACTACAATTCCCATTGAACCGCAAACCTGGGACTGATCTATTAGTGGTGGGCAGAGCGAGGCTTCATGAAACACTGAAACAGTTGAAGCAAATGTGCCGTATTGTGTCGAGGCGTCGAAACTATAGCGACACCGTCTCCACGGTGACACCTAGTGGTCAATCGCACACGTTATCTGAAACAACTTTGACAACAAGCCATTTAAAAAAAATTTAAATGTTGTGTTTTTGTTCATGTGGAGAGTTTTTAACATCCTCACTATATCACTGTAATAATAATAACTAGGTTATTTTGGTCATCAAAAATGAAAATTAATAAAACACATCAATCCAAAATGGTCTCATTTTTGTTTTTGTTTTACGGATTTTTTTTTTTTTATAAATGTCAGTATATCGTAAACGCTATCTTAAAATCTTTCTCCTCTCACAAAAACCCATGAGATGAAGGTGCGTTAACTCCTCTTTTCAACTCTGTGAGAGTGTGCGATCGTGTGATTGGTTCCCGCCCCTGTCAATCAAACGCAGACTCGGCGAGCACGCCCCCCGTCGAAACGCGCAGAAGCTTCGTTTAGCCGTAGTCACGTGACATGGGTGTTTCGAAACATCTACGCTTCGGGATCTCGACACTGTGTCAAAACGTTGGTTTCGCGTCAGCCATCCCTAGCATTTATATCCTGGACTATTATTGCGTTGTGACCTTGGACTGTTTACCCGTGTTTGAACCTTTGCTGCCTATCTGACCTTTGCCTGTTATCTGGATATTGATCCTTGCCGCCTGTCTCTGTTCATGTTTATGGTTTGCCTACGCTGTTGCTCTTGCTGTTTGTTGACCTTTGCCTGAGTATTTTAATAAAAGAATTGCAAATGGATCCTCACGCCACTGACTCATCATTACAGGTTTGATTCAGTGAGATGGTCAGTTTACACCCACCTACTGACTCGGCTCAACTTACCCCTAACCTGGGGTAAATTGAGCCACAGGAACACTTTTGTCATAGATGTATTCTGATCATTTAAAATCATAGGAAACATCCTGAAATTACTTTAGATACTTTCATTGTACTTCAGCCTTATAAGTAAAAAATGGCTCATCTTACCCCACTCTCCCCTACACGTACCTTTAGTCAGTTCACTAAGAAAATAAACAAACATCTCCCCTTTTTATTTCAAGTCTGTAGAACAAACACTGCAGGATGAGTTACATTATAAGCATTTGAGCAAATCCCAAAGCCTAATTATGAGCTGCTCAAATAGAGACGTTTGCCTTAGCAAACTCCTCTAATTAAGCATGATTAATTATCATGAATTAGTATTTTTCCTTTAAGGAAACATTGGTATGATTGTTCGCACCATATGACGGTTTCAGTTTTTTTTATCTTTTGCACTTTTTTTCTATTCATCACCAATTCATATCTTTATTAATTAAAAACATATTTGCCTTCAGGTGTCATATGTTTAGTCACTGTCAGAAGTGTGTGTAACAGCTCAGAAGAATGAGTATACGGAGAAGCTCGAAGCTTGAAATAATGCCATCGTTCACAAGAAACGTGAATTCAAACAATAATGAATCAATAAATGCAATAAATTTATCAGCATATGTATGAATTGCATTGAGGCTGTAGGGCTGGGTGGGTTACTATTAAAATGTATTTCACTACAGATTACAAAATACATGCTTTAAAAAGTCATTTGTAACGTATTTCGTTACATTACTCAAGTTTAGTCACTTCATCTAAATACTTTAGAATACTTTGGAATACTAATAAGTGTGAAACAAACACAAAAAAGGTCATTGTGAGTTTTTATCTCACAATTCTGACTTTTTCCCTCAGAATTGCGTGATATAAAGTTGCAATTGTGAGTTATAAAGTCAGAATTATGAGATATAAACTCGCAATATTGAGAAAAGTCAGAATTATGAGAAATAAACTCGCAATATTGAGAAAAGTCAGAATTATGAGATATAAACTCGCAATATTGAGAAAAGTCAGAATTATGAGATATAAACTGACAATATTGAGAAAAGTCAGAATTATGAGATATAAACTGACAATATTGAGAAAAGTCAGAATTATGAGATATAAACTCACAATATTGAGAAAAGTCAGAATTATGAGATATAAACTGACAATATTGAGAAAAGTCAGAATTATGAGATATAAACTGACAATATTGAGAAAAGTCAGAATTATGAGATATAAACTGACAATATTGAGAAAAGTCAGAATTATGAGATATAAACTGACAATATTGAGAAAAGTCAGAATTATGAGATATAAACTGACAATATTGAGAAAAGTCAGAATTATGAGATATAAACTCACAATATTGAGAAAAGTCAGAATTATGAGATATAAACTCACAATATTGAGAAAAGTCAGAATTATGAGATATAAACTCACAATATTGAGAAAAGTCAGAATTATGAGATATAAACTCACAATATTGAGAAAAGTCAGAATTATGAGATATAAACTCACAATATTGAGAAAAGTCAGAATTATGAGATATAAACTCACAATATTGAGAAAAGTCAGAATTATGAGATATAAACTCACAATATTGAGAAAAGTCAGAATTATGAGATATAAACTCACAATATTGAGAAAAGTCACAATTATGAGATATAAACTGACAATATTGAGAAAAGTCAGAATTATGAGATATAAACTGACAATATTGAGAAAAGTCAGAATTATGAGATATAAACTGACAATATTGAGAAAAGTCAGAATTATGAGATATAAACTCACAATATTGAGAAAAGTCAGAATTATGAGATATAAACTCACAATATTGAGAAAAGTCAGAATTATGAGATATAAACTCACAATATTGAGAAAAGTCAGAATTATGAGATATAAACTCACAATATTGAGAAAAGTCAGAATTATGAGATATAAACTCACAATATTGAGAAAAGTCAGAATTATGAGATATAAACTGACAATATTGAGAAAAGTCAGAATTATGAGATATAAACTCACATACTAAATTCACAATTGCAAGAAAAAAAACAGTCAGTATTGCAAGTTTTTATCTCCCAATTCTGACTTTATAACTTGCAATTGTGAGTTTAAATCTCTCAATTGTGAGAAAAAGAAGTCAGAATTGTGAAACACAAACTCACAATTGTGAGGGGAAAACAAAAAATGTGGGAAAAAGTCACAGTGACGAGTGAATAATAAAATGACTCCCAAAACATGAAAACAGTGGAAAACATGAAACTGAACTCGTCTTTTTCAGACGGTCAGAGTCAGAGAATCACCAATCGCTGTTTAAATGACATTAAAACTCAAAGTAATCACTTTGGTAATCTAAAACACTTTTCAGATGGAACTGTAATCTGATTACCACCCATTTAAAATCAAACACAGTCACTCAAATGTTGTATTTTAAATACGTCACTAAGTTACTTGTATTTCGTTCCTCCCCGACCCTGTGAGGCTAGCATGAGTTCCGCATCCCCTTCGCACGACCCCATACGAATGAGACGTACCAAGAATTAAACTGCACGTCTTAATTAGATTATTTTTCCAAACACGAAATTATTGAGGTTTTTGGAAAATGGTGTTTACATGCGTGTGATTATTTAAAAATTCCAGCTGTGTAATAATTGCAGTCTGTTTACACTGCGACGATGAGCTCAATGTTTAATCATATGACCCCTGATGCATGTCCGTTTTCTACAATTAACCCTTGCTATTCCATTTTCACCTCTGAATCATCACGAGCAGAGCTCAGAGAAAGAGCAGCTTGTTTCGTAACGCAGCTGCCGGGAATGTGAAGCACTTCTGAACAGACATCACAATCATCACGAGCTCTCTGTCACCGAGGACAACTTGTGCAGAGGATGACAGGTCCGTGTGTATGGCAAGTACTCCATCAGTGAGAGAGATCGGTGCTCTTTCTAATGAGACTCTCAGAGGTCTGTCGCAAATTGATCTTTGTCAACCTCCGCTCTGTGCAGAGGGCTGCATAAAACATCCAGAAAACTGTCTTGCAGTTAATAGTATTATGGTTGTTTATTAGACGCCGCATAATGTGCCGACACTTGATCTACGCCTGGGACGGTCCACCAAAAAAAATGAACCGATTAATAAAACTGTCATTATTCAATCGCCTGCATGTCGTTCAGAATTTCCACAGAATGTTATGCAGCTTTTGCAAACCAAGATTATACATATGAATGAAACCGAATAACTGTTCAAAGCACATCGTCCCTGCATAACAAGGTCATTACCTTTCATGCAAATTATTGCTTTTCGTTTTGTTTATTTGACCCTGGAGTTTATTTTAATGGCCATTTCTCTTATGAAAGAATGAAAACACTGTAAATAATGTTAAATACTTCAGTTTACTTAATTGACCACATTCACGGAACGTTATTAAGAGCTTCCGCAATATCATAAGCCAGCTGGAAAACGTCTGGTGAAATGTCATTTGTTGTTGTGTCGTATCTCTTGTAACTTAGTTTATAATCAGAATATAGTCACTTAGGCCTAGCATCAATTTAGTCATTCAAACGTAAGATGATATGTTGCAAAATTCAATTCGAATATCAGTTTTCATACTTTTGTGTGGGAAAAAAGCATCAACACACTGTAAATTAAAGATATATTGTGAACTTGTTACACCAGACAGTTGTCACTCAATCAAGGACTACATTACCCATAATGCACTCATTGTTTTCACCTGTGTCTCATTAGCCTGTTGAGCTCACCCTATATAAAGGTGCATTCATGCCATGTCGTAATTACTGTAACTATGAGATTCTGGCTCGTAAAAAGCACTCACGTCCTCGTAGAGCTCGAAATTACAGTTTGTAAGCGGGGAGTTTTCTGAAAGCTCCCACGTGAAAGACCGCCGTATTCATTTAGTCGTTGATAGTGGGGCCACAGAAACGCATAATTCAAGTCTGAGGACGTGAACAGCTCCGAATGTAACGTCACGTGTCGTCATCTCAAGATTACGGTGCCGTTCATTCTGTCATGTACAGGGAAGGATTCTGGGTAATGTAGTCCTTGAAGGAGTGACAAGAGTTTGGAGTTTGCTGAAATCATTGCGCTTCTGCTCCTCTGACTGAGAGCTCCGGTGATTCTGTGAAGTTATTGTTTTTCATGAGATTTTATGAAAACTTCATACTTCAGCGATTTATAGTGTTTAATATTTATTCTAAAGCGAATAACTATTAGAGAAAATGCCTATTATATGCACCAATAAATGGTGCCATCTGGTGGTTATAGTGGTAATTAATTACTTTTTTTATATTTAAAGGTGCACTATGTAGTTTTTCTAGAGGTCGTCTATTCAAAACAAAGGCGTAGCTTGATGACGCCGAGTTTGAGTGAGGAATCTTGGGACATGCGGTCTTCACCTCACAGCCGATGGGAAAGAATCGGGACGGGACTCGAGCAGAAATCGTGTTCATGGATGTGATTATTATAGTGTGAAGCAGAGCAGGAGCGAGTGATAATGAGAGACGAACGACACCTCTCTCATTACGCCTCGAGAGCAGCGGGACTTTTATTATGACACTTTTTCCGGTCAAGAGAATGAGGAAACGCAGCTCTGTTTATCAGATTAGACACATTTGAGTGTGTTGAAGATGATGTTACAACGTTACTCGTTCACACTGCAGTAAGAGATCCATATTACAATATCATATTAACTGATGGATGGCTTGTGTTGATAAATGGCATGCAATTAATTTTAAAACATATTGTATGATATGATCGTATGTTAAAATAAAGCTGCATCTGATTATGATGTTAGCTACTTGACAAAATAATTGACAAAAAGCATGTACTCGCAAAAAATCAAGAAAATTAGATTGAGCTATATTACAATAATTAGTTTTCTGTCTATAAATGTATCAAAACAGACGTTCCCTTGTCTAATAAAACATGTGATATATTAAAGCGTCTCTGGTGTTTCCATGGTCTCTACAAAATAAAAAAACGGAAACCGAGGGTAATATGACGAAATTCACAGGAGACTCCCTCACACGTCCCAAATCCTTGGTTAAAATAGCGATTTTCTCACGATTTACAAATAGCTGGAAACATTTGTGATATTGTAAATACTCAACTTAACAAAATATATAACACTGGCCCAGTGGGTTTTGGATATTTTACTGCAAAAATCATTCATAGTGCAGCTTTAACACGAATGTTGGATGTCCTACATCTTGAAAAGTTCGGTTTTCATCACATTAAAAATGACACACTGTAATGAATTGCTGTAAAAATTACAGCATTATTTTACAGCCACTGGCTGTTTTTTAATAATACAGCATATTGCTGTAAACTGCAATGCATTCTGGGGTCACGTGTTGGTTTGACTCAAATTTACAGAATATTGCTGTAAATTGACCCTTCGTAATTTAAAAAAATACAGTTATTTACTGTAATCAGAGAATACAGGGAAATTCTGTCAATTAAATTACAGTAACACTACTGTCAATTTTACAGTAACTGGCTGGCAACCCTGCTACCAGTATTTTCCTGTAAAATTTACAGTAATTTTTTAACAGTGCATTTGAAGTTCTGTAAAAATGTTGCATGTCTAATTACAAACACCGTTTCTTATTCAAAAGTTCCCATTAGCTCCGTCTTTATCGCGATCAATAAAACTAGGCAAGTGTGATAACTGCATTAAAATATAAACACAACATTAAAAAGTGTCGAAAAGTACAGAACGACAGCTCGGCAGAAAACCGGGAAGTGATCGTGCGTATGCTCAATTAGAGGCAATTATTTATCAACTCATTTTATGGGATGATAACTAGGCCTTGAATATAATTTTAAGGAATGGCCTACATTAAAAAACTTTAAAAGGCTTTGTTTTGGGACATTATCTTTTTTTTTCTTTTAGCTCAGCTAAAGGAAACAATAGTAAAACACTGATCCAAAACATATCGTATGTTGTTCTGCTTCCCTGAAATCTGCTGATACATGCATATTTATTTCTCTGATCTATAACAGAATCTTTTGAGTTTTCTCTTGGTGACAACCAATTGTAAAGAACCTAGATTGAAACAGATTACATCTATAAATAGAGCAGAAACAAGAGAATATGATGAACCAATCGCAGCTTCTATAAGGTCATCCAACAGAGGGCATGGAGATGTTTGGGAGCGTGTTATCCGTCACACGCGTCTCCTGAGATTGCGTGGCATTCCACAGGGCTTCGATTACACGCATTTCTCAGGTTTTATCACGACTCGCTGCACGCGAAAGAGCCAACAGCCATCAGACATCCAGAGAAGCACATCCAGTGGCAACTTCAGCAAACATTAGTGAGCGGTGGGATGGTGCACACGCTCTTATCGGAGCCATTTTTTATCCGTTTAATTACCAACTTGAGATACATTTTCACTGGCTGAAAATACTGATTGTTGCAAGCCGTAATAAAACTAGATTAATGAGGCAATGCAGTAATCAATGCCGGGTCAGAAAGTAAGAGTAACTTTTTAATCATCTTCCCAAGGGAAAATTATGGTCAAGAATCATTTCCTGCTCCTGGAGTTAATAAAAAAAAGGAATGAAAGAGGGTGGAACGGAAAAGCCACTGAATGTTTTCTCACTGGATTTAAGTTCAAACGAGGAACTGCTATAAAAGATAAAATACATTAGAATATGAGAAATAAGCGACGTATTGCTCGCATATACATGTACATGCATAACGTCACATGATATATGCAGTGAGATGATGCATCTCTGACTTTCAGAGAAACAAATCTTATAACAAACAGTCGAATATTCTTTAGAATTGACAAATAGTGTCGCTTCATTACTTCGGACAACATTCTTGTAAAATTAAGAATGAAAATAATTCATGCTATCAGCATGCTAAAACATGCTAATTCATTCGAACATGTCACATTATAGCAATGTGATAATTCATGCTAGCAGCATGTTAAAACATGCTAGCAATGTGCTAAAACATGTTAACAACATGCTAATCCATGCCATCAATGTGCTAATTCATGCTAGCAACTAGCAATGTGCTAAAACATGTTAACAACATGCTAATTCATGCCATCAATGTGCTAAAACATGTTAACAACATGCTAATTCATGCCATCAATGTGCTAATTCATGCTAGCAACATGCTAATTAATGCCATCAATTTGCTAATTCATGCTAGCAACTAGCAATGTGCTAAAACATGTTAATAACATGCTAATTCATGCCATCAATGTGCTAAAACATGTTAACAACATGCTAATTCATGCCATCAATGTGCTAAAACATGTTAACTACATGCTAATTCATGCCATCAATGTGCTACATATGGTAGTATGTACAACAGTATTTTCACATTGCTAATTCATGTTATCAACATGCTAGCAAACATGCTAATTCATGCTATCGACATACTAATTCATGCTATGTGCGACAACATGTTAAATAATGTTAGCAAAACATTTTAGTTCATGCTATCAACATGAGTTTAAGCAGCACCCACAATGTATTGTTCACATGCATGCAGTCAGATTGTATCAGCATAACGCCACAAGATATATGCAGTGAGATGATGTTTTTCTATGTAACAAGCCTTTCAGAGAAACAAAATCAGTCGAATATTCTTCAAATGTGAAATAATATCCATACATTCTTCTGCCAACATTCTTGTCAAATTGAGAATGAAAATAATTCATGCTATCAGCATGCTAAAACCTGCGACCAACATCCCAACTCATATTATCAACATGTTAAATTATACCAAAATGTTAATTAATGCTAGCAATGTGTTAAAACATGTTAACAACATGTTAATTAATGCCACCAATGTGCTACATTCTACCAACATGCTTAGTCATGCTAACAACATGCTAAAACATGCTAGCAATGTGTTAAAACACGCTAACAACATGCTAATTAATGCCACCAATGTGCTGCATTCTAGCGACATGCTAAGTCATGTTAACAACATTCTAAAACATGCTAGAAATGCTTTAAAACATGCTAGCAACATGCTAATTTATGCTAGAAACATGCTAAGTCATGCTAACAACATGTTAAAACATGCTAACAATGTGTTAAAACATGCTAGTAACATGCTAATTTATGCTAGAAACATGCTAAGTCATGCTAACAACATGTTAAAACATGCTAACAATGTGTTAAAACATGCTAACAACATGCTAATTAATGCCACCAATGTGCTGCATTCTAACGACAAGCTAAGTCATGGTAACAACATTCTAAAACATGCTAGCAATGCGTTAAAACATGCTAGCAACATGCTAATGTATGCTAGAAACATGCTAAGTCATGTTAACAACATGTTAAAAAATTCTAGCAATGTGTTAAAACATGCTAGCAACATGCTCATTTATGCTAGAAACATGCTAATTCATGCTATCAACCTGGTAAAACATCCTAGCAACGTGTTAAATTAAAACGACGTCCTAATTCATGCTAGCAACATGCTTAAACTTGCTAGCAATGTGCTAAAATTTAACAATATGCTAATTTATGCTATCAACGTGCTACAAGATGCTAATTCATGCTATCAACATGCAAGCAACATGTTAAATCATGTTAGTAACCTGTTATTTCATGCTATCAACGTGAAATAAGCAGCACCCATAATCACGCCCCTCTTCATCTCTCTGCACTGGCTTCCCCTCGCTGCTCGCATCAAGTTCAAGGCGCTGATGCTTACAGATCTACCACAGGCTCTGCACCTCCTACCTCCACACACTGCTACAACGCTACGTCCCCACCAGAAGCCTGCGATCACTGAAGGAGCGAAGGCTTGTGGTACCGTCACAGAGAGGCACAATATCACTCTCCAGAACCTTCTCGTTCTCTGCTCCCTGCCGGTGGAACGATCTCCCTACTTTCATCAGGAACGCAGAATCCCTGGCAATATTCAAGAGACAAGCTGAAAACTCATCTCTTCCGTGAACACTTGATCCCCTCATTAAAAAAAAAAAAAAACCCATCCTTCCCTTTTCCCTTCCTACTCTAGCTTATGGTACTGAGCAATGTGTGAAACTTGTATTGTGAGCACTTCCTGTGTCCATTCGCCAATTCATGAAGAATCGCTTGTTTGTTTTCCTCACTAAAAGCGTCTGCTAAATGACTAAATGTAAATGTATTGTTCACGTACACTTCGTACATGCCGTGAGTGTAACAGCATAGCGCCACATATGTGCGGTGAGATCATGTTTTTCTATGTAACGAGCCTTTCCGAGAACAAAAAAAGCCAACCGTCGAATATTCTTCAGAAGTGACATCATGTCCAAATACTGTTGCTTCATTACTTCTGACAACATTCTTGTAAAACTAAATTGGATAATTTGAAGGAAATGAGGGGATAAACAATCCACGAGTAAGTACGTTTTCCACTGGATAGATTTTCCATTGAATTCAGGCATGACTATATAAATATGCAGTGATGAAGTGAGTTGATACATCCATTGTGCTCAGGAAATAGTTGCATCATTATGGGCAAAATTGGCTTACTTTGCATGCACATGGCAAGTTGTTAGTTGCTCGAGATGTTGGCGAGCATTAGCGCGCACACATGGCATTCTTTTAAGGGTTAACATGTAAAGCCCTCGGGCATGTTCATCAAAGGGCTTTCAGAAAGTTTAATTATGAAAAATTAATGGATTAAAAGCACTTTGTTTGCCTTTTGTGAAGGTTATAGTGAGACATACAAAAACAGCCATTCAAGCTGATTATAGAGTAGCGTTTGTGAGAGTGTAGTTTGTTTGGCATTGAAAAGTATGACGAGCTAAATGAACAGTGCTCAGACTGTCAGCTCCCTCATTACTGGCTCTTCTTGCCTTTGTCTGATCTACACAAACCGACTGACTCGGGTCATCTGTAGGTCGCTTTGCGTGATGTGCGTGTTTCACTGTAGGATTTTCAGATTGTTTTGCGACGGGCAAAGTATGTCAAGATCCATCTCCATCTGCTTCTTTCAGGTATTCAGGGCATATGAACAATGCGACCATTTCTTTTAATCTTTTAGGCATGTCTGTTGTCAGTCTGTTGTAGTCAAAGCCTAGAATTGTGCATTTACGCAGAGAAAACCCCAGAAAGTCATGCCATTTCGCTGGTCGAGATCAGAACGTAATGAAACTGAGGCCTGAAACTAATCAAACACACTCCTGTCCAGCCATATTCCTAAACCTGTGCGTGTGTGTGACTGTATTTATCATTTAAAAATGAGAATAATAACAAGTTAACAATTTGATCTACTATTTAAGCTTATTCTTCTTTTCAGACTAAATTTTAAACAGTATCTCCTCCACTTGGCGTGTTGTATCTTTTCTAACTGACCCAACTAAAGATTTTTGTTAAACGGACGATCAAATCTACAAAAAGTCCCATTGACTTTCATAGAGGGGGGTGAAAACTTTTGTACAATAAGACGTATAAAGGATTTAAGCTTAGCTAGTGATAGACAGGATAAAAGCTGCCTGTCGCTAGCAAAGCTTAGCGACTATCCCTGGGCAATACGCTAAAACATGCTATCAACATGCTAATTCATGCTATCAACAAGCTAAAACATGCTAGCAACATCCTAAAAATGCAAGCAACATGTTAAAACATGCTATCTACATGTTACAAATGCTGGCAGCATGCTAATGCATGCTATCAACAAGCTAAAAAATGCTGGCAGCATGCTAATTCATGCTAGCAAACAAGCTAAAACATGCTAGCAACATCCTAAAAATGCAAGCAACATGTTAAAACATGCTATCCACATGTTAAAAATGCTGGCAGCATGCTAATTCATGCTATCAATAAGCTAAAACATGCTGGCAACATGCTAATTCATGCTATCAACAAGCTAAAAAATGCTGGCAACATGCTAATTCATGCTATCAACAAGCTAAAACATGCTAGCAACATCCTAAAAATGCAAGCAACGTGTTAAAACATGCTATCCACATGTTAAAAATGCTGGCAGCATGCTAATGCATGCTAGCAAACAAGCTAAAACATGCTAGCAACATCCTAAAAATGCAAGCAACATGTTAAAACATGCTATCCACATGTTAAAAATGCTGGCAGCATGCTAATTCATGCTATCAACAAGCTAAAACATGCTGGCAACATGCTAATTCATGCTATCAACAAGCTAAAAAATGCTGGCAACATGCTAATTCATGCTATCAACAAGCTAAAACATGCTAGCAACATCCTAAAAATGCAAGCAACGTGTTAAAACATGCTATCCACATGTTAAAAATGCTGGCAGCATGCTAATGCATGCTAGCAAACAAGCTAAAACATGCTAGCAACATCCTAAAAATGCAAGCAACGTGTTAAAACATGCTATCCACATGTTAAAAATGCTGGCAACATGCTAATTCATGCTATCAACAAGCTAAAAAATGCTGGCAACATGCTAATTCATGCTATCAACAAGCTAAAAAATGCTGGCAACATGCTAATTCATGCTATCAACAAGCTAAAACATGCTAGCAACATCCTAAAAATGCAAGCAACGTGTTTAAAACATGCTATCCACATGTTAAAAATGCTGGCAGCATGCTAATGCATGCTAGCAAACAAGCTAAAACATACTAGCAACATCCTAAAAATGCAAGCAACGTGTTAAAACATGCTATCCACATGTTAAAAATGCTGGCAACATGCTAATTCATGCTATCTACATGTTAAAAATGCTGGCAGCATGCTAATTAATGCTAGCAAACATGCTAGTAACGTGCTACAACATGCTACCAACATGCTAATTCATGTCAGCAACGTGCGTAAACATATTAGCAACATGCTTTCAACACGCTAAAAATGATAGCGACATGTTAATGGATGGTATGGTAGTAAAATGGCAAACATGCTAGAAATGTGCTAAATATGCTAACAACATACAAATTCATGTTGGCAACGTGATAAAACATGCTAACAATGTGCTAAAATATGCTAAAATGTGATCATTCAGACCAGCAACGTGCTAAAACATTCTTACAATGTGCTGAAACGTGCAAGCAAAATGCTAATTCATGCTATCAGCATGTTAACACATCCTAGCAACATCCTAAAAAAATTACCAACATGATAATTCATGATATCAACATGTTGAAGCATGCAAGCAAAACGCTAAATCATGCTAGCAACATGGTATAAAAAATATTAACATGCTAATTCACGTTAGCAACATCGTAATTAATACTAAAATATGCTAATAAAGTGTTAAATCACGTTAACGACATGTTAGCGATACTAATTCATGCTAGCAAAACATGTTATTCCGTGTTAAGATGGTAGCAGTGTGTCAAAACATGCTAATTCACATTAGCAATGTCTTTCTCTTTCCACTCCACTTTATTTAAAGCTTATAAAAGTTTAAATCGGCTTTGTCAAGCCAACATCAAAGTTTGTCTACGAAACTTTTAACCTAGTAACGACTTGCTGTATTTAATATGTGGTTATTTTTAGTGTTGAGAGATTTACATACTGTTCTGATTTTAATACTAGCATTCTTTGAAGGAAACGGTAAATGAAAACAGAATACAGTCATTTACCACCATTGTACCGCCACAGAACTTTTTGAAATGCTACGTTTTAACAGCAGTAATTACTTTAATTATGGGAAGCTACAGCATTAAAGCACTCCTTAGTTTTTGAATAATGTAAATGTTCTGCATCTGTCTCTACCGGGCTTTAATTTATGGCTACTGTAATGATTTAAGAGTGGGTAATTTCATGGCGTCTCGTCATGAAGACCGGCAAGGCCATCTCATTTTTCTTTTGATGTCAAGAGATGGCCATGATCGACCTTGCCTTGCTTATGGCTGTGTAAATCTGCTGAACGCTGAGCATACGTGAGAATGTCATGTCATTTCACGGCATCAGTGAGGTACGACTCCCTCTGTGCATTATCTGGACGGAATTGTTCATTTTGTAGGGATGTACAAGGGAAATATCAGTGATGTCTGGCGTTTGAAAACAGCAAAAGTGCCCGAAGGACAGTGAGAAGAACACTTATAGACTGAAGACATATAGGCCGAGGTAAATGAACACATAAGAGCAGGTATTTTTAGCCCAAATTTGGCCCTGCTCATCATCAATCCACACCTGCATCCCTCCCATTCCCTAAAGATAGACTCGTTTCTTCCTTGCATTTAAATGAACAACAATTGCATCCGTTTGTTAAATAAAGAAAGTAAATGTGTAGTATTGGTTTCATCCTTCTTCCTTTATGGAGTTTGGAAATCAAACTGAGATTTAGGTCTTTTTTTCCAATGCTTTTGAATCTATTAAAGCCTCAATAGGTCATTTTCACCACTAGAGATTGCAATTCGAAATGCAATTCGGCTGCTATGAGACACTTGTTGCACTGCAGTAAGCTAGATCGACATTAGGTGCGGTAAAACACTGTAAATCAGGATTTAAACAATAAGAGATATATAACGTGGTTAGTTTTCTGTCGATGAATGTGTCCAAAGAGTTGATCACCTGTATAATAAAACACATAATATATTAAAGCGTCTTTGGTGTTTCCATGGGTTCTACAAAATAAAATCGGGGGTAACGCGAGTACAGGGCTGGGCTGGTTACTTTTAAAATGTATTTCACTACAGATTACAAAATACATGCTTTAAAAAGTCATTTGTAACGTATTTCGTTACATTACTCAAGTTTAGTCACTTCATCTAAATACTTTAGAATACTTTGGAATACTAATAAGTGTGAAACAAACACAAAAAAGATCATTGAGAGTTTTTATCTCACAATTCTGACTTTTTCCCTCAGAATTCCGCGATATAAAGTTGTGAGTTATAAAGACAGAATTATGAGATATAAACTCACAATATTGAGAAAAGTCAGAATTATGAGATATAAACTCACAATATTGAGAAAAGTCAGAATAATGAGATATAAACTCACAATATTGAGAAAAGTCAGAATTTTGAGATTTAACTCACAATATTGAGAAAAGTCAGAATTATGAGATATAAACTGACAATATTGAGAAAAAAGTCATAATTATGAGATATAAACTGACAATATTGAGAAAAGTCAGAATTATGAGATATAAACTCACAATATTGAGAAAAGTCAGAATTATGAGATATAAACTCACAATATTGAGAAAAGTCAGAATTATGAGATATAAACTGACAATATTGAGAAAAGTCAGAATTATGAGATATAAACTGACAATATTGAGAAAAGTCAGAATTATGAGATATAAACTCACAATATTGAGAAAAGTCAGAATTTTGAGATTTAACTCACAATATTGAGAAAAGTCAGAATTATGAGATATAAACTGACAATATTGAGAAAAAAGTCATAATTATGAGATATAAACTGACAATATTGAGAAAAGTCAGAATTATGAGATATAAACTCACAATATTGAGAAAAGTCAGAATTTTGAGATTTAACTCACATACTAAATTCACAATTTCAAGAAAAAAATTCTCCCAATTCTGACTTTATAACTTGCAATTGTGAGTTTAAATCTCGCAATTCTGAGAAAAAGAAGTCCGAATTGTGAAACACAAACTCACAATTGTGAGGGAAAAACAAAGTGTGAGAAAAAGTCGCAGTGACGAGTGAATTATACAATGACTCTCAAAACATGAAAACAGTGGAAAACATGAAACTGAACTCGTCTTTTTCAGACGGTCAGAGTCAGAGAATCACCAATCGCTGTTTAAACGACATTAAAACTCAAAGTAATCACTTTAGTAATCCGCCACACGGACATAATCCGCATCCTGGTTAAAATTGCTTATTTCTCTGGATTTAAACACTATTGGAAAGATTTGGGATAGTGTAAGTACACACGTCAATAAAATATATAACATTGGTCTAGTGGTTTTTGGATATTTTAATTGTTCTAGTGGATATTGGATATTTTTCCTCTTCTCTAAAGCAGCCCGACATGGCCCCGCCCCCTTTGTTGCGTCTTCTCGGGGGCGGGGTTTATGTTAATTATAAAGTTAGTGATGTCACTAACCCAGGAAGAAGCTCGTTGTAGTTCCTACCAGCCGTTAGTTGTAGTCCTTAAACAGAGAATATTGAACTTGTAATCGTTGCAACTTTGCAGATGCCGTTTATGCGCAAACAGCCACATTACGCACTGACTAAAAGTATAATCAACCCCTCCTTTAAAAACATTCGTCCTCAGTCATGTGGTACAGTCAGCATGCATAAACAAGGAAACGGTCATAGAGAGGACCTCTGCAGACTCCGTGTCAAGTCTATTAAAACACCGGATCATTTTTATGACAACACTGGGCTATTTCAGGTTTTCAAATGTCAGGGTCTCTTGCACTGTATTTCCATACTGTATGAAACATTTTCAATGAGCTCTTAGAGTGTTTAAGACCTATTGCTCATCTCTTGATGATAAAATCCATTTCTGAGTTAATGGAACATATGCAGTGCGGTCGACATGGATGCTAAAATATGTTGTTGTTATTCCAGACTCACAAAAATATGATTCATCTGCCAACTTTCACATTAGAGACAGTAAAAGGACAGTTGGGCCCGGTATAGACCGACGCCCACATTTCGTGGAAGTTTAGAGAGCGTCTAAAGCGCAGTGGAAATGATCCCACAGTCTTCCGGCAGTGTGATGGAAACATCGCACCATATGTTGACTCTTCACCCCAGCCGAACGTCTACTGAGATTCTCTGCCACTTCACATTTGGTGCCCACAGAGCATCTGTATCTCTCTGTCACAGCAGGTAATGTGCATTAGCAGGTGCATATGCTACTTTCCAAAATGCCTCTGTAACTCTTTGAAACATATGGCACTGGCATCACTCCTCTGCAGCTTCGCGTTATACCGGAGATAAAGTTTTCACGCATTCCAAATGCATTTTTCAGCGCGAGGATGCCAAGTCGACTGCCAGTGAGTCTCCTCACCCCTCGCCGCGCTGCGTGATAAGGCTGTCAAAGGATTAACAAACATGACAAGTGCTCAGACTCATGTGCAAAGTTACATTCATGTGTATGTCTGTTATGTGATAGACAGGGTCGGGGAGTAACGAAATACAAGTAACCAAAATTTGAGTGACTGTATTTCATTTTAAGTGTGTGGTAATCAGATTCCAGTTCCATCTGAAAAGTGTTTTAGATTACCAAAGTGATTACTTTGAGTTTTAATGTCATTTAAACAGCGATTGGTGATTCTCTGACTCTGACCGTCTGAAAAAGACGAGTTCAGTTTCATGTTTTCCACTGTTTTCATGTTTTGGGAGTCATTTTATAATTCACTCGTCACTGTGACTTTTTCTCACGATTTGTTTTATTTTCCCTCACAATTGTGAGTTTGTTTCACAATTCTGACTTCTTTTTCTCAGAATTGCGAGATTTAAACTTAAAATTGCAAGTTATAAAGTCAGAATTGGGAGATTTAAACTTGCAATACTGACTTTTTTCTTGCAATTGTGAATTTAGTATGTGAGTTTATATCTCATAATTCTGACTTTTCTCAATATTTTGAGTTTATATCTCATAATTCTGACTTTTCTCAATATTGTGAGTTTATATCTCATAATTCTGACTTTTCTCAATATTTTGAGTTTATATCTCATAATTCTGACTTTTCTCAATATTGTGAGTTTATATCTCATAATTCTGACTTTTCTCAATATTGTCAGTTTATATCTCATAATTTTGACTTTTCTCAATATTGTCAGTTTATATCTCATAATTCTGACTTTTCTCAATATTGTGAGTTTATATCTCATAATTCTGACTTTTCTCAATATTGTGAGTTTATATCTCATAATTCTGACTTTTCTCAATATTGTGAGTTTATATCTCATAATTCTGACTTTTCTCAATATTGTGAGTTTATATCTCATAATTCTGACTTTTCTCAATATTGTGAGTTTATATCTCATAATTCTGACTTTTCTCAATATTGCGAGTTTATATCTCATAATTCTGACTTTATAACTCACAATTGCAACTTTAAATCACACAATTCTGAGGGAAAAAGTCAGAATTGTGAGATTAAAAACCTGCAATGACCTTTTTTGTGTTTGTTTCACACTTATTAGTATTCCAAAGTATTCTAAAGTATTTAGATGAAGTTACTAAACTTGAGTAATGTAACAAAATATGTTACAAATGACTTTTTAAAGCATGTATTTTGTCATCTGTAGTGAAATACATTTTAAAAGTAACCCACCCAGCCCTGGTGATAGAAGATATTGATAGAAATTGAAACTGAGAAACTCCATTAGCACGTGAACGAGCTTTAGCAATCTTTTTTTTTTTTTTTTGAGTGATGCAATAATCATGGACTTGATTTGAACAAACCCAGGCTCATTGTCAAAACGTTTCTGCAAAATGATATTACGTGCACTTTTTGTGACACTTTTGAAATGAAATGAACCTAACCGATAGTGTTCACGAAAGCAAATGTCAGATTTGCTGAAGCCACCATGACACTTTTGCTGCTTCTTCGCATCTTTGAGCTCTTTTATCGTGACTTTCACGGGACTTATACATATCACAAGTGCAATGGTGCACCAGGTGAGCAAGTTTACTACATCAGAAAAGTCATAAATCTGGAGATAACTGACCCTTCGCAAAGCCCCGCCCCCTTTAGTTACTGTTGCTATGTCCACTCTCGCGCCACACATCATGTTCTCATGCAGTGAAAAATACATCTAGAAGCAAAGAGACACTGACAACGCATGAAACAGTTTCATATTTAAAATATTGTCATTTTTTAAAGAAGTTGAATCCATAAATAGCGTCTAGTGTGTGTTTAATGTGTCCATCATCTCTTCATACTAGTTCATTTATAGCATCAAATAAACATGAATGAACATCAGAAGGAATGTTGTTTCAAGACGTGATTCAAGTTCACCAACGTTCATCTACTAACTCCCCTGACCGCTTCGACGGACAAAACGGCGGATTCGGGGTTATGATCGGTCAGATCGCCTGTCAATCAAACTCCCGGCGAAGGGTCAACTATGTGATGAAAACGTCGAAATCTATGCTCTATGATAAGTGTTTTTAGGTCATAACAGTGTAAGAAGTTTGTAAGTCTTATTTATAAGTCTTTAATTTAAAAATCTGCAATTCACTGCAGTCAATTGTTTGTATAAGTTGAGGCACGTTTTTCTGATTTTCATTTCTTTTAATTCTTTCACTGATTTCAATTTTATTTTTTTTTGATTGGATATTGAAAAGTGTTTTTAACCAAATGTTGCTGGGTAATTTTATATAACCCAACTATTGTTTAAAAATGACTATGTCTGGCTTAAAATGACCTAAAATAGGTTGGAAATTAAAAATCAGACACACAACGAGGCGTCAATAATAATCAAAAGGTGAACTTTTAATTAATAAGCAATTTCATAAATGTTTATTGTTTAATTATCATTCATTAAACTTAATTTTTTAGCAATTTTTAAGCAATAGTTTAAACTACCCAATCACTGGGTTTGTCCATTTTCAACCCAACTTGGCTTGTTTTTAACCCAGCGTTGTAGTTCGTGACGTTAAGCTCCCTTCTGAAACTCCACAGGAGATAAATGTGCTTTTGCTCCATCAGCCCTCCATTTAATCTCATTACCGTCGAGGAGAAAGAGCTGAGTTATTAGAAAGACTCATTTGTGATTTTTATTTACACTCGGGACAACTATTAAGAAGCCTAGCTGGGGGAAATTTGATTTCAAGCTGTCGACGGTCAGCTGTATAGGAATGTGAGCAATGGCTCTCGTTTCATTTGACCGTTTCGTTTAAAGTTACAGCTAATTCCCATCGACTCGAGGTGAGAGAGTGTGTAAATGCATCTAATATGGAGAAAACACTCTCCAGAGGCTTTGGCTCTCTAGTTAACTCAGTTCACACCAAACTGTCAAATGCTTACTGACATTCTCTTTCTCCAGCTAATTTAGCTTCAACAAGCCATGATACGAGGCAAGAGTTTGGGTCTTTGATGATGACAGATACAGAACTGTGACAGAAGTGCATGAATAAATAACTCCAAACGAATCAAAACGCTCAGTTTTATCTCATGGCGCGATGGCATGAAAACTGGCGCACCTGCAAATGTTATGTCGGGAACATAACTGCGTGCCACGACCTTGAGCTGAAGCATTCTTAGAGTCAACGATAATTGATTACATTGAAGTGTGATTTGGAAAACTTGTTGTGTACATCAGCGTGTTGGCGAACGCAGCCAGACAAGTTTAATAAACTTTGTGTTATGTTGCGGGTCAATTTGACCCGTTTAGATTTTGTAGTTGATGGAAATATTGTTTTTTTTCTTGATACTTTTTTCTCATTTATCATCATGTAAAGTTTCAAAATGCTGGTGTTTTTTTTTGTTGACATATTCAAACAAAATCACTCTTTACGTTCGTGATGTTCGCATATTTTAACGCTCTAAAGCAACCGTACCGACCCAAAATAATAACATTTCTTGGCTATATTTTGTTATTTTTATTTTTTTTTTACAACCTTATGAAGCTAAAAAATGAGGTTTTCCACACTTATTTCAATACAGAAACATGTGTGTGAAGTTCTGATCCAGAAACACTTGCTCATCATGTCAGAAGAAACTTCTAGACTTTATATCAGTCTCTCCAGAAAAACGCGGGATTTTTTTGTGATTGTTGCGGGAAAAAATCATTGATTATGCGGCACGTTTTCTTAAAAAATGCGATGGAATATGTGGGATATTTTTGCAAATTTATGCGATGAAATTGCGGGAACTTGCAAAAACTGCGGTTTTTGATGCAAAAGAGGAAAAAAAGGTGATTCCCCCCCAACACCTTCATGTGAAGAGGCAGAATTACTAAATCACAGAATATTGAAGTTCTCATTCGGTTTTATTTCAGACCTTCATCAACAAAATTACAAAACATTGAGTCAAATAAGTTCTGTCGCTTTACAAAAGGAATATTCAACTTCTGTAAAAATGAATAAAAAAATTAAATGTGTGCTTCCTGTTTAACAGAGGTAGCTCTACAAAACACACATCTTCTGTTAAATCAAGTGCTTCCAGTGCACAAAGTGCAAACGTAAATTATTTTACATACTACTAATATACTTGAAACTGACAGTTAATTTGCCCCCACTATCATGTAAAAGAGCGGGAAACTGCTTCGCGCGGTCTTTTGAGCTTATTTTTGTTGGCAAATCAGAATTATTGGCGTGCTTCATCACGGTTTCACCGCGGGGTTTACAGATGACGTCATTACGTCACTTCATAAGGTTCCCATGGCAACAGGGGGAAAATAACGGCGCTTTACTTGTGTGAAGTAAACGCAACATTTTTCAACTTTCTGCTAAGATATATGAGACTTTTTTGCATGAAATCATGCTAGCCCCGCATATTTTCTTGCTGAAATCGGCAATTTATGCGGCGAAAGTGCGGCATATTTGAAAAAAATGCGACCCCCCCGCATAAATATGCGGACTTTGGCTGATTATGCATGAAATCAAGCGATTCACTGATTATGAAATGAGTTTACAAAACAGCCAACTTCGGAAAAGTACATATTTTCATTATTCAGCCACATTTAATTGTTCAGTTATGATGTTCTAAGAAAGAAAAAGTACAAAAAAAAAAAACGTATTTATTGTATTTAAAAATGCACTGTTTATTTTCAAATTTTGTCAAAACAAATCGGTTTTAAAAAATGGTTAAAAAACATTTTCATGAAATCACATCTTCACGTATATCTATTTTTTGGAATATTTGACAAACGTCGATATTAAAAGTTCAGTTTGTACCTGAATCGTTGTTGTTTTTCATAGTGAGGAATTGTATTGAATCCAATTAGGGTCCATCTGACCCGCTCCATAACGAGTGGACGCAGAAATCCAACAGCGCATGAAGGGTTAATCATGCCGTTGCGGCTCGAGCAGATGTTGTAAATCCAGCAGCGTCTCGAGCCGGTTTCCGTCTGCTGCATGCACTTCCTTAGACCTTCATCATTGGCGCAATATGAGGTACTGTGACATTTCCACTGAACCTGAGATTAGGCTCAAATGTCTCTTTCTCGAAAAGCATCATGACCCCGTGTCCAAAGACCTACGAGTCAAACTGAAAGGAGCTATATAGGGTTAAATATACTTCGTGTCCTGGAGCTCTCTGAACCCATGATGCTTCTGGATATCAGATTTGCCTAGACAACATCCGAGAAATTGAGATAAGAACTTTCCTCCACATTCACGGACACATTTTTATTTTTTTTTGTGAATAATGCTTTAGCTAACAATATTTCACCAAAAATGTATTTAAATCTGGGTCACTTTTCAGTGTGGAGAACATATATTGACTATGAACTACAACTTTTGCCTCAATAAACTCCTGCTTGTTAATAGTTAGTAAGGCAGTTGGGTTACATTTTATTTTAAGGCGTCTACAATTATACATTTCAGCACGGAGTAATATTAAGTAACTACATGTACTTACTATAGGATTAGGATTTGGTTTGCATAATTTCTAGTTACGACATATGTAACAATGACACTGTAAAACAAAGAGTTACTGGTAGTTGTTAGGTTTAGATAGGATTAAGGGATGTAGAATATGAAATATTGCTTTATAAGTACTAATATCCTAGTAATGTTAATAGGCAACTAGTTAAAAGTGAGAATTTGACCCTAAAATAAAGGGTTTCTTTCTTCAGATGTTTTGAAGAAAGTTCCTGCTGCTCTTTTCCATGCAAGAATAGTCCAATATCATATCATGAGCAGGGGGGGGGTTTAAAGCTACAAAAATGAAATATTATTCCTGTACTCTTTGTCGTAAAGTGTTAGTTCACCCAAAAATTAAAATTCAGTTATTAATGTCGTTCTACACCTTCGTTCATCTTCAGAACACAAATGAAGATATTTTTGATGGTTCAGTGAGTCTCTATTGACACTTTCAATGTCCAGAAAGACACTCAAACATATTTAAAACAGGTCATGTGACTACAGTGGTTCAACATTAATGTTATAAAGCGACGAGAAAAACAAAATAACGACTTTATTCAACAATATCTAGTGACGGACGATTTCAAAACACTGATTCATGAAGCTTTACGACTCTTTCGATTTGGATCAGTGGTTCGGTTCGCGTATCAAAGTCACGTGAAGTCATTCTTCAAACCTTTTGTATTAAGCTGCGGTCACATTAGTGAGAAATTTTGGGGACTATATATATATATATATATAAAAAAAAAAAAAAAGATAGTATATGATGTAAACTCTCTCACATACGTCGCTCTCGGTCAACGTGGCGAATATGCAAATTTCACATGACTGATTTTAACCCTGTAACGGAGTTCTTAAGAACGGGAAGAAGGAGGCGGGAACCGGCGAACATTCAATGTCATTTTAATCAAATAAATAAACAAACAATAAAACGAAAGTAAAAGGGCGGCAGTTCCTCACGGCGACTGCCGCCCACACAAACTTAATAAAAACACAAAATAAAATCCAGGCCCTCTCGTCCTTCACTGTCGTCGCTCCCCTTTTATGCTCACGGAGCTCCTCCGTGAGAGACACGAGACCGGTGTAGCGCGCAGCTGACGCTCATTATAACTCGCGCCGTTCCCTCGCGGCTCTCGCCCCGCTCGTCACATATCCAAAACATGCGAGCAGAATTGACATAAAATTCCCTATCCTATAAAAATGAAGTTCACCGAACAACGGTTCAATGTAAAACACCTTTAACCGAGGTGGCGTCTTGCTTCACTTCTCGTCGTGTTTAAACCTACAACCTTCCAGTGATCAGATCATTAACCACTGTGCCACAGCACTCCAGATTGATTACTTCATTACATTTCTAATTTAAAATCGTCCGATTTAAAACCGAAATCATATCATGTGCTATAGCTGTGCAGGCTGTACTGTACCTGCACTTTCAGATAAGCTAGTGTTTATGTCATTTACATATCCACAAATATGGGTAAACATCTGAGTGGCCTGTTATTAATTAAATGCCATAGGTATTGAACCTGAATTTATGCTTATGAAAGTAAGTGATTAAAAGGAAAATAATGCATTCATAGTGTATGAGCACTGTATAAGAGCTGTTCAGCATGAGGAGCTCATTCATTCTGGCTGTCATAAACGCTGTGTTGCGACTACAATGAGATCAGACAACCGCATCCATCACTGTTCTACCACTGACGTCCTCATAGTTCCTCACCCTGCTATCCAGCTCACTTACACTCTCTCTCTCTCTCTGACAGGGTTTGTTCAATGGCCCTTCCCTTCTGAATGCACACAGCCTTCTTTGGCTTGTTCAATTTGCATGGGTAAATAAATCAAAAGAGTGAATCCTTCTACATTTTGTCGTGCATAGAAGAACTGTGATGAAAGTGAGTTTTAATAAAAAAGAGTTAATATCCACAGGTAAGAAATATTTCGTTTTAGAAAGGTACTTGACAACCAAAGGAAGCATTTGCACTTTACAGAAAATGAAACGAGAGGAATATTGTGATTTTTTTTATTATAATTTGACTGTATGAATTATATATGATTAATGTGGTTCAAATAACATAATACCCTGTGTTTTTGTTGATTAAACCAATCGCCTTTGTTGTATTAACTCAAATTTTTAATTTCAATGAACTCGAAATTTTTAGGTAACTTACTTTAAGTTAAACCAACAATTATTTTTTTACAATATACTGTATATATATATATATATATATATATATATTGTATATATATATATATATATATACAATAATAAATAATATTAAATAAATTAAATAAATAATATTATTAAAATATTTGATAAATAAATATTTGATTGTTTTAATTCATTGCATTTGTTTGAATTTTTTATTAAAATTGTATGTGTTATTTTTATATTTCTTATTATAATATAATATTTCTTTAATAAATGTTGAAGTCACAGTAAAATTAAACAATAACACTCGCCTAAATGCTGGTAAAAAAAAAAAAAAAAAATCCCATGATTTGAATTCATCACTTATATTTTTAATTCTAATATAATTATACAAATAAAAGATCGAATTGTAAATTATAAATCTGGCCCTCGCGGATGAAAGTGACACATGAGATTCAAATTAAGACATACACATAGAAAACATCAAGAAAATTGACTGTCACCAAGTTTATCTAATGCTTTATACAAAAAAAAAAAAACTCCTATGTAGCATGTGGAATATTCCTGACATTAATTCGCCAAGGAGAAAACATGAGGAAAAAATTAAATGTCGCAGACATCACAATGCAAAACCTGTCCTGTGGCTCCCGCTCAGCGGTGAAACACTCTCGATACGAAACGATTGGGTGTTTTTCTCAATATTAAAAATAAAGCACCAACTGAGATGCCATTAAATTTATGTTAAAAAATATTGTGAAAGCCAAAAATTTGAATGTGCTGAAGATCGTGTTGGAGTCTCCAGGGATTGCCCAGAACACAACAGCTCTTCAAGACAAAAACTAAAAGGCTAGTATTAGTCAACGGCTCTAACCTACAAACACTCACCCAAACAAAACAACATGTATGAAAGACCTTCAGCGTCTGAAGCCCCCTTCCTGAAAAAATCAACTGGCTCTTGTTGAGAAAATGACTTGAAATCTAATTCAAGAGATTATTTCCCCCAGGGATCCAGTCAAAGATGGAACCGCCACTTCCTGGTCAACGGCTGACAAAAGAAGACTGTCCGTGGAGGACCCGCAGGAGCTTTCATTGCAGAATATATATATATATATATATATATATATATATCCAGGGCTGGGGAGTTACTTTTAAAATGTATTTCACTACAGATTACAAAATACATGCTTTTAAAAGTCATTTGTAACGTATTTCGTTACATTACTCAAGTTTAGTAACTTAATCTAAATACTTTGGAATACTAATAAGTGTGGAACAAACAAAAACAAGGTCATTGTGAGTTTTTATTTCACAATTCGGACTTTTTCCCTCAGAATTGTATGATATAAAGTTGCAATTGCGAGTTATAAAGTCAGAATTATGAGATATAAACTCGCAATATTGAGAAAAGTCAGAATTATGAGATATAAACTCACAATATTGAGAAAAGTCAGAATTATGAGATATAAACTCAAAATATTGAGAAAAGTCAGAATTATGAGATATAAACTCAAAATATTGAGAAAAGTCAGAATTATGAGATATAAACTCAAAATATTGAGAAAAGTCAGAATTATGAGATATAAACTCAAAATATTGAGAAAAGTCAGAATTATGAGATATAAACTCAAAATATTGAGAAAAGTCAGAATTATGAGATATAAACTCACAATATTGAGAAAAGTCAGAATTATGAGATATAAACTCAAAATATTGAGAAAAGTCAGAATTATGAGATATAAACTGAAAATATTGAGAAAAGTCAGAATTATGAGATATAAACTCGCAATATTGAGAAAAGTCAGAATTATGAGATATAAACTCAAAATATTGAGAAAAGTCAGAATTATGAGATATAAACTCAAAATATTGAGAAAAGTCAGAATTATGAGATATAAACTCAAAATATTGAGAAAAGTCAGAATTATGAGATATAAACTCACAATATTGAGAAAAGTCAGAATTATGAGATATAAACTCAAAATATTGAGAAAAGTCAGAATTATGAGATATAAACTGAAAATATTGAGAAAAGTCAGAATTATGAGATATAAACTCAAAATATTGAGAAAAGTCAGAATTATGAGATATAAACTCAAAATATTGAGAAAAGTCAGAATTATGAGATATAAACTCAAAATATTGAGAAAAGTCAGAATTATGAGATATAAACTCACAATATTGAGAAAAGTCAGAATTATGAGATATAAACTGACAATATTGAGAAAAGTCAGAATTATGAGATATAAACTGACAATATTGAGAAAAGTCAGAATTATGAGATATAAACTCACAATATTGAGAAAAGTCAGAATTATGAGATATAAACTCAAAATATTGAGAAAAGTCAGAATTATGAGATATAAACTCACAATATTGAGAAAAGTCAGAATTATGAGATATAAACTCAAAATATTGAGAAAAGTCAGAATTATGAGATATAAACTCACAATATTGAGAAAAGTCAGAATTATGAGATATAAACTCACAATATTGAGAAAAGTCAGAATTATGAGATATAAACTCAAAATATTGAGAAAAGTCAGAATTATGAGATATAAACTCAAAATATTGAGAAAAGTCAGAATTATGAGATATAAACTCGCAATATTGAGAAAAGTCAGAATTATGAGATATAAACTCACAATATTGAGAAAAGTCAGAATTATGAGATATAAACTCAAAATATTGAGAAAAGTCAGAATTATGAGATATAAACTCAAAATATTGAGAAAAGTCAGAATTATGAGATATAAACTCGCAATATTGAGAAAAGTCAGAATTATGAGATATAAACTCAAAATATTGAGAAAAGTCAGAATTATGAGATATAAACTCAAAATATTGAGAAAAGTCAGAATTATGAGATATAAACTCAAAATATTGAGAAAAGTCAGAATTATGAGATATAAACTCACAATATTGAGAAAAGTCAGAATTATGAGATATAAACTCAAAATATTGAGAAAAGTCAGAATTATGAGATATAAACTGAAAATATTGAGAAAAGTCAGAATTATGAGATATAAACTCAAAATATTGAGAAAAGTCAGAATTATGAGATATAAACTCAAAATATTGAGAAAAGTCAGAATTATGAGATATAAACTCAAAATATTGAGAAAAGTCAGAATTATGAGATATAAACTCACAATATTGAGAAAAGTCAGAATTATGAGATATAAACTGACAATATTGAGAAAAGTCAGAATTATGAGATATAAACTCACAATATTGAGAAAAGTCAGAATTATGAGATATAAACTGAAAATATTGAGAAAAGTCAGAATTATGAGATATAAACTCAAAATATTGAGAAAAGTCAGAATTATGAGATATAAACTCAAAATATTGAGAAAAGTCAGAATTATGAGATATAAACTCACAATATTGAGAAAAGTCAGAATTATGAGATATAAACTGACAATATTGAGAAAAGTCAGAATTATGAGATATAAACTGACAATATTGAGAAAAGTCAGAATTATGAGATATAAACTCACAATATTGAGAAAAGTCAGAATTATGAGATATAAACTCAAAATATTGAGAAAAGTCAGAATTATGAGATATAAACTCACAATATTGAGAAAAGTCAGAATTATGAGATATAAACTCAAAATATTGAGAAAAGTCAGAATTATGAGATATAAACTCACAATATTGAGAAAAGTCAGAATTATGAGATATAAACTGACAATATTGAGAAAAGTCAGAATTATGAGATATAAACTGACAATATTGAGAAAAGTCAGAATTATGAGATATAAACTCACAATATTGAGAAAAGTCAGAATTATGAGATATAAACTCACAATATTGAGAAAAGTCAGAATTATGAGATATAAACTGACAATATTGAGAAAAGTCAGAATTATGAGATATAAACTCAAAATATTGAGAAAAGTCAGAATTATGAGATATAAACTGACAATATTGAGAAAAGTCAGAATTATGAGATATAAACTGACAATATTGAGAAAAGTCTGAATTATGAGATATAAACTCACATACTAAATTCACAATTGCAAGAAAAAAGTCAGTATTGCAAGTTTAAATCTCCCAATTCTGACTTTATAACTTGCAATTTTAAGTTTAAATCTCGCAATTCTGAGAAAAAGAAGTCAGAATTGTGAAACAAACTCACAATTGTGAGGGAAAATAAAACAAATCGTGAAAAAAAGTCGCAGTGACGAGTGAATTATAAAATGACTCCCAAAACATGAAAACAGTGGAAAACATGAAACTGAACTCGTCTTTTTCAGACGGTCAGAGTCAGAGAATCACCAATCGCTGTTTAAATGACATTAAAACTCAAAGTAATCACTTTGGTAATCTAAAACACTTTTCAGATGGAACTGTAATCTGATTACCACACATTTAAAATCAAACACAGTCACTCAAATTTTGTATTTTAAATACGTCACTAAGTGACTTGTATTTCGTTACTCCCCAACACTGTATATATATACAAAAAAGATCAAAACATTCGCATATTTTCCACCACTGTGGCCATCCGTAAAAAACACATACTCCGTAGCAGCAGTTGGAACTAAGCAGAAACCCAAAGATCCCGCTGAGGCTCTTAGGAAAATACATAAGCCTCCCAGCGCTCGCCTTACTATCAGGCTTCAGCACAGACTCCGGCTACGGTTGTTTGTTCACCTTAAACTGGCACTTACACTGTCAAACAGCTAAAGCCCTCTATTTGATGTTGTGTTACAGAGAAGCCGGATGCGTTTACATGCAGAGCAATATTCAGACTGCTGGCCTTTTCTAACTGAGCTGTTTGTGTATTACAGTTCCAGTTCCTATTTCATTCCATCCACATTTACATGGAACAGACCACATCCTGCACTATTACTGACACCAAAGATGCTCGACCTAATGCTGCGTGTGCCATAAAATGCTAGAAAAACTAAGATAGAAAGTTAAGAGACAGAAAGAGTTTTATATTGATTTTTTACTCTTAAAAAGACGTTTAATTAAAGCCCTGGGTATACTTTGTTTTTTCACACGCACACAGCCGAATGCGCAGCCTTGGAAAACATACTTCACTTGACACGTGCAAAGTTCTCTCTCCACGAGTTACAACCCATGATCTTTGTAGTCTTTCATGCTGGAGTTGTACAAATGAGGAACTTTCTAACCTCTTCGCACAATCTTTTATCTATTTTAGTCCTCCATTGTCGCTGTAGCTCGCATGCGTTCCGGTCGGTTCTGTTTGCGCAGTTTTTCTTCGACTACCTTGTGAATTGACCCTTCGCGAAGCCCCGCCCCCTTTAGTTACTGTTGCTATGTCCGCTCTCGCGCCACACATCATGTTCTCACGCAGTGAAAAATACATCGAAAGAGACACTGACAACGTATGAAACAGTTTCATATTTAAAATATTGTCATGTTTTAAAGTAGTTCAATCAATAAATAGCGTCTAGTGTGTGTTTAATGTCTCGATCATCTCTAGTTCATTTATAGCATCAAATAAACATGAATGAACATCAGAAGGAATGTTGTTTCAAGACGTGATTCAAGTTCACCGACGTTCATCTACTAACTCCCCTGACCGCTTTGACGGACAAAATGATGGATTCGGGGATTTGACTGGTCAGATTGCCGGCGAAGGGTCAATTGAAGCCCCGAGGGCACGGTTGCCACCTTGTGGACAAACTAATTACTGCAAAAAATAAATAAATATGCATGAGCGACCTGCGAGTACAAGTACTCGTGGTTACAAAAATCAGTACAGTACACGCATACTCTTCACGTCACGCGCAATGTACGCTTACCCTCGCGTATGCGTACAAAGTGAACTTAAGAGGCGATGTCTTAAAGTTGCAATGTAATGGAAGTAGCGAAAGGTCTTTTCTTCTGAATTGTGACGCACATCTTTGGGAAACGAACGCAGGGCGACGACTTTGTTCTGTCCGTCTGCTGTTGATTGGATGGAGGAAGATCAGTTCTAAGAAAGGGGCGGGGTTTAAGTGGACTAAATGATTGGACATGTACAGCATAAGACACGCCCACTTTTTCAGTGGTGGTATTTTTTCCCATAGGGATTTTTAAAAAAGTCTTATAATCCATGAACCAAACTCTGTTTTGGACTGTGTACTTAACGACTTTAGTGAGGGAAAAAACTACAATTGCTGGAAACACTGACATAATTAAAATAATCAAATTGATCTAAAGATGTTGAAACAATATATTTTATGTTTATTACAAAATATGCATATATATATATATATATATATATAGCGTAGGAAGATTTGTGCAAACCTTTGGCTTGCATTATAAATAAATGAATGCAATTTTTACTCTTTCTCTCGACTGAAGATCGAGTAATGACATTTTGATTCAAAATTACGAGGTCATTTTTTCAAAACATATGCATTGATGAATCATTCAGTAACATTAGGTGAATTTTCATTTCATCCTGACTTTAAAGCGTGTTCGCACACACTGTTGCACAAACAGTCAGCATGGTAAAACTGTTAATTCATCTCATTTAAAGCACGACGCCCATGGCCATCAAAACTGCATCTTTGTACAAATTCCCCTCCTTTAAATTGAAAGACACTGACAGGCATCAAATCGCCTGCTGTGATCAATGTTCCCATTATTATGCACAATCCACAGGTTTATTTGTGATGTGTTGCGGAGAGATTTTTGTTTATGACTCGCTGTTTATTGCTCGCTCCCGGGCGTCTGTCAGAACGCAGCAGTCAGATGAATGCTTCAATAAATAGTTGCAGCACAAAAGGTCTCAACAAACAGTCAGATGTTTCGAACTAAATGTTTCACACTCACAATATTTTTTATCTAATTATGAACTTTTGAGCAAAGAGAGCGTTGTGGCTTCAAGTGCTCAGGTTACAATGAGGCATATCGTTCTATTTTTGTGCCATGAAAGGTTATACATATTTAATCTATATAATCTTAGGAGCCTTATTAAAGGCTGTTCTCCTCTATAGGCTCACAGGGGAGCAATGAAGGCTATCCCTGCATTTCTCAGGCTGAAGACATGAAGTGAACATGCATTTTTAATTTAACTATTTTCATACAGTTCGATTTACGATAGTACTCTGGTCTCTTAGCATTCAAAAACAGATGAACGGAACTATTTTGAACTTGACTTGCCATGGTAAAAAATATTCTGCCAGGACCACTATGGTCAAAGATGATTGACAGTTAGCATGCAGTTGCATGTATCTTTAAATGCAAATGAGCTTTCCGGAAGAGGGCGGAGCCTGTACAGCTTGGATAAATACACACAAGGTCATAAAAAAACACACAAACATGGTTGGTTATGTCTGTGAGCGTAAACAGCAGGGAAAGAAGTCGCTTGTGTGTATTAGATCTGTGTATTAAAGTGTCTGTCAGCAGTCGTGGGCGGAGCCTAAGCATTTGTGACATCACATTGCTAGAATGTGCCAACGCTTGTTCTGAGACACTGCTTATGATTTATGGGGATTAAAAAAAAGAGGCGTGGGTGGATTTTTATCATTATAGTGTGGTTGTGTTCACACACTGCCGACACACTTATGTTTATGTGAAAGTGAATTTTACGGTGGCCGAGAGAGCTCAAAGCGCTGCAAATAAGAAAACACATGCAAAAAAAAACAAAAACACATGCAAAAAAAAACCCACATGCAAATAAAAAAAAAACACATGCAAATAAAAAAAACACATGCAAATAAAAAAAAAAACACATGCAAATAAAAAAAACGTGATCATCAGTTTGACGACACATGTGCTGCAAATCCTCACAACACATGCAAACACAAAAACGCGCTGCATATACAAAACGCGCAGCAAATAGCACAAACCACAACGGAAATGTTTCAGGGGGACCCCAAAAAGTGACGGACCCTACTAGGACGTGCGTCCAAAACCAGTTGAACTCACCCTTCACTCATTCACTGATCCCTATATAGTGAACGGCATTTGAGTGCACAATGTGTTCACAATCATGAAATACTATAAAAACTGCACACAAAAATAAACAACTGTACATTATTTCATGTATTTATTATTTTTAATAAAGTGTTTTTCACAGATGACGCGGTCGTCGTGCGCCTCAGGCGGCCGTTACCATGACGTCACATTAGTACAGATGATTAATGAATATTTTTAAATCATCCACTAAATGATCATCTCTTAAAGTTTCATGAGGGAACAACAATGCCACACATTAAAACACTTTTCTGTTAGTGAAACACATTTCATTGAGTTAATGCCTACATAATATATTTTAATATTTTTTAGTTGGTGCTGTTGTCTAGTAGGGTCCGTCACTTTTTGGGGTCCCCTTGAAACATTTCCGGTGTGGTTTGTGCTATTTGCAGCGCTTTTTGTAAATGCAGCGCGTTTTTGTGTTTGCATGTGTTGTGAGGATTTGCAGCATGTGTTGTCAAACTGATGATCACGATTTTTTTTTATTTGCATGTGGTTTTTTATTTGCATGTGGTTTTTTATTTGCATGTGTTTTTTTTTTATTTGCATGTTTTTTTTGCATGTGTTTTTTTGTATTTGCAGCATGTTTTTGTGTTTGCATGTGTTGTGAGGATTTGCAGCATGTGTTGTCAAACTGATGATCACGATTTTTTTTTATTTGCAAGTGGTTTTTTATTTGCATGTGTTTTTTTTGCATGTGTTTTTTTTATTTGCATGTTTTTTTTTGCATGTGTTTTTTTTGTATTTGCAGCATGTTTTTGTGTTTGCATGTGTTGTGAGGATTTGCAGCATGTGTTGTCAAACTGATGATCACGATTTTTTTTTTTGCTTGTGTTTTTTTTTATTTGCATGTGTTTTTTTTGCATGTGTTTTTTTTGTATTTGCAGCATGTTTTTGTGTTTGCATGTGTTGTGAGGATTTGCAGCATGTGTTGTCAAACTGATGATCACGATTTTTTTTTTTTGCATGTGTTTTTTTTTATTTGCATGTGTTTTTTTTTGCATGTGTTTTTTTTATTTGCATGTGTTTTTTTGTATTTGCAGCAGGTTTTTGTGTTTGCATGTGTTGTGAGGATTTGCAGCACATGTGTTGTCAAACTGATGATCACGATTTTTTTTATTTGCATGTGTTTTTTATTTTTTTATTTGCATGTGTTTTTTTTTATTTGCAGCGCTTTGAGCTCTCTCGGCCAGAATTTTGCATAACAGGTGAAATTCCCATAGTCAGCCGATGCGAGCTTGACTAACGTGAGCAGCCAGAACTAAAGTTATGCTTGATTTCATGCTATTAGACCAACTCTATTTTATGAGGTGGTGATTTCGTATGAATTTTGTATTCACACGGAAACATGATTTTTAGAAGAAACTATATTGTTTCTATGTTTCTTTTACAAAAGAGGAAAAATGTTGGTCCAAAGAGAGAACAATGTCAAAATCATGGACAGTCGGCATGAGTCGAGATTCTTCCCCATTGTGTCGTACTTCCATCTCAAACAAGAACAAATGTAGGACGGGACTCGATTTGGTCCGTGGGGGAAGTGATTAGATGTTTTCCTATTGGTGGATCTCACGTGAGTGACAGGTTTCCCCGCCCTCGCACCAGTAAACCGTCAGAGGGAGGGAGAGTTATTTCGATTAAGGATTATGAGGAAGAGGAATAAAAATGAAACAAAATGCCATTAAAAAGTCAGTTACGGTTTGCGCCGACGTAATTGATTTGATGTGCACTACTCTTTCACGTCAAAGTACATGTTTACATGTCAATTTTGTCTTGTGAAAATTGTTTAAATGGCCCAAATCATGGCAGTCCATGCAAACGTGGTCATCATACATATCCGCCAGGAGAGCACTCTATCTGTCAATCTCTCTATGCCAGGGAACCTGTCAACAATCACTCAACTAATGAGCCTCTGTTTGGCCCTCAGAGGACACCGTAGTCATCTAACCCCGGAGCCATCTCCTGAATTTCTTAACAGGACTGGTGGGGAAAGTGATCTAACCTTTTATTCCAAGCAAATATCCCACTACACACAGTGTTTCGGGCTGCGGGCTAATTTCCATTCCACTGCTCAGCAACCATTTTAAATGACCTGCCACTAAGATTAATCCTAAGCAGAGAATCTTACTGTGCCTCCATCTGACTCCTTACATTATGTACTGTTTGGATCTATTACAGTTTAATATTGTAGGCAGATGATAATGTGAAGAATTGAACAATGTCAGCATGAAAGGTCAAAACCATCAAAGGCACTGACGTTGGAGGAATGGCGGAGTGGCCGCTTAACGGCGAGGTCTAAAGAATCTATAATTAAACATAAGAACCGTTTTAAAGGTTCGAGTATAAGAGCAGAATAGAGGTAGCCCACGTTACGACCCATTCTGACTTTTAACACCCCGCTGTCTGCCAGAGTAAATGATACGCTGGCACTCCGTTAAATCTGAGAGCCGCCTCTGCTGCTTAAAGACTAAAAATGTGTTCGGCCCAGAAAGAGAAAAGGCATTATGAAAACGAATGATTCATTCGGATCAAGTCCAATAAGCGCCGCAATCAATCGGCTATCACAGAGAGTGAGGAGTGCCTGACGACGCAAGAGCTTGATCGATTATTATTATGAGATGAGATGTGGAACTGCAGCACATAATGCCGCGATCGTACGGATGCTAAAATGGCTAAAGGTCGCTGTAAATGCGCACTCATTATATACAGAGCGCACAGTTCGCGTAGGGGCTCGGAAAAAACATCTTGCATTCGAACCCACCTCACGCTTCCTGCTGTGGGTTGTTGTTTTAGTCGAGAAATGGACCCCGAAACATGACTTTTACCCCCCCAGAACACGATTTTTACCAAGGAAGCCAATCATTCACTCAGGTCCAGTGTTGATATCGATATTTTCCATATGCATCGAAACATCTGAAACGGTTCCAATACTCCTTTTCTGCAGTATCGATACACGATACCAGCTGCGCGTTCCCGCTCTTTCTTCTCTTCGAACTGGCACGGAGCAGAGCGAATCTCAACTTCCACAGGAATGAACTGAAAAAGCTCTGGATATGCACGACACTCATCTCATTCGCTCCGCTTTAGTCATTCGCACACATTTTGCGCTCACATCTGTGTAGTGTAGCGCTCTCATAAAGAATCAAATTGACTTCTTTTTCGTGGCTTATGGTGATTAAACGGTCAATTACATAGAAATTTATGTCAAAAAGCCCGTCTTGCCGAGTATTCAGGTAAATAAAGTCAGTTTTAAAACAATTAGTTGAGAGAAAACGCATGTTGTGTAACAGTATATTGGATCTTAAAGTGACAGCAGCCTAATAAACCTGCTGCTGTCTGCCGTGTTAATCAAAGAGAAAATCACTCGCCGCTCTATTCTGAATAATTTTAATTATAAGCATTAATCTGTATATATATATATTTTTTTTTTACAATGAGAACGATCCAGTGTTTTACATTTGATTACATTAATTTCTGTATTATTTCTTACCTGAATAATACTGTTAGGCCCACCTGAAAAACTTAAAACATATTTAATTTGACTCAATATTCTACTGTCATCGTTTACAATTTGTTTATTTGTTCTTATTTTATTTTATTTTATTACATTAACTGTTTGTCTTTTTTTGTAAAAGTTGTTCAACCATCTAAATAAAGCCTCTTTGAGCTATGTAAGCTTATGACAAAAATTACCCAAATTATCAAAAGATTATGAGATAATAACATTTGTATGATAACATAACATGATAACAATAACATTTGTATGATGGTATGGCAACTTTCCCTCTTGGTATCGAAAATGGCATGGAATATCTATGTTTTTCAAGGTATTGTATCGAAGTTGGAAATTTTAGAATGGTGACAACACTACTTAGGTCTACTTTTATTACCACAAAAAACTATCCGATGACTCGGTGAACCCTTAAACGAATACCTCGGGGTTTTAGTGATGCGATGTCAATCACTACCCTCCTCCTTATTCGTTCAAGTTAGACATCAACCTTTTTAGTATTCCTCAATCAATTCATTATGAATAATATAACAAGAAAAAATAATACAATTATAAAACAGTGGCTGTTTTCACATTAATTTTTTGTAAAAAAAAAAATAATAATAATAATAATAATACATAAATAAATTGTACATGGTCACTAAAAACCCTAGCTGTGTAACAGTTTAAAAAAAAAAATATATATATATATATATATATAAGTATACTTTTTCTGCTCAACAATAATTGAACCTTTGATACTTAAATAAATGCAATTCACCTTTATTCCTCAAGGTGGCAATGTGTGATGCACAATGATAAAGTGACATTTCACTCATAGTTACTGCAGGCAGAAAACAAAAGAATAGGACGTACCATCATCAAAATCTTGAAATGGCTCAGCGATTTACTGCAGAGCAATCACTGAACACAATCAAATATTAGTGCCACTGTCACTGAATCTGGTGAAGAAGCTGTCAGTGATGAAAATATTGATTTTGAAGATTCTGAAAATGATGTTTGAGATCGCAAAAATGAGCTCTAAGTGATGATGGTTACTATAATGTTACTCTAATATCGGGAGAGTTCTATGTTATACAGGTAGAATATAGATCCAGGTCACTAAATATAATAATAATTGGCAAAACATTCATGCATTTAAAGGTTAATCGTCAAAATAATCGATTGATTACTCAATTACCAAAATAATGGTTCGTTTTTATTTTATATGCATAAAATTATAGTTTGTATTTTAAGCTAAAATTGTACATAATCCTTTTTGTAAGTTCTATTCTGGCTCCTAATATAGTTGTTTTTTCTCAAAAACTTCCATGACATCTGTTGGAGATGGCGGGGAGAGGCACAACAATGCAATTCTGCTTCAGGCATCCATTTGGCCAGCAGCGGTTCTGTGATATATACTCTTTCAGCACTGAGAAATATGTCTGGATGGCTTATTACTCTGTGCAACCAGTAAAAATTGTTATCCACTCTATGAATAATGTGACAAGGGACATTAGTATTGATTCTTGTGACATTGGCTTTTTAACATTTTAACATAGATCTATATTATGCATATCGATAAATCCCAAAAGCATCAATAGCTTTTTACACTTTCTGCAGACAGTCTTTCCCATGCAAAAAAGCAAGGGAGTTTGGGATGTTGGTTGGCTGTCAGGAGTCTAACCTAGTCCGTAGATTTGACTCTGTTCCTTCAATGTAAGTCGAGGAATTTTTGCAACCCAGGTTCATTGGATAAGAGGATCATTTCTGCAAAATGATGTAATTTTGTTTTTTAAATGGCTTCAGTGAGAAAACAACACTATTTGGTACCATTTGGTCTGTTTTGTATGGAAGCCCGTTTCCGCCACTAAAAAAAAAAGATTATTGTCTCACATTTCTGACTTTTTTTCACACAATTGCGTGATATAAACTCACAATTGCGAGTTATAAAGTCAGAATTGCGAGATATTAAAAAAAGTCCGAATTCTGACTTTATAACTTGCAATTGCGACGTTCTATCTCACAATTCTGACTTTTTCTTGCATTTGCGAGTTTATATCACGCAATTCTGACTTTATAACTCGCAATTGTGAGTTTATACCACGCAATTCTGTGAAAAAAAGTCAGAAATGTGAGATAAAAAGTCACACTAATCTTTTTTTTTTTTAGTGGCGGAAACGGGCTTCCATACAAGTCAGAATTGCGTGGTATTAAAAAAAGTCCGAATTCTGACTTTATAACTTGCAATTGCGACGTTCTATCTCACAATTCTGACTTTTTCTTGCATTTGCGAGTTTATATCACGCAATTCTGACTTTATAACTCGCAATTGTGAGTTTATACCACGCAATTCTGTGAAAAAAAGTCAGAAATGTGAGATAAAAAGTCACACTAATCTTTTTTTTTTTTAGTGGCGGAAACGGGCTTCCATACAAGTCAGAATTGCGTGGTATTAAAAAAAGTCCGAATTCTGACTTTATAACTTGCAATTGCGACGTTCTATCTCACAATTCTGACTTTTTCTTGCAATTGCGAGTTTATATCACGCAATTGTGACTTTGTAACTCGCAATTGCGAGTTCCGTGAAAAAAAAAGTCAGAATTGTGAGATAAAAAGTCACAATAATCTTCTTCTTATTTTTATTTTTTCAGGGACGGAAATGGGCTTCCATAGTTTTGTACTGTTGTAAAACGACTAAAATAAATTTCACTATTGTGCACATCAGAGAAGAAACTTAAGAGCTATTTTAAACTAAGTTATGTATTATCTATTGACCGAAGTACACTAATGTGTCTTACTAGTTACCCACACTTGTCCGTAAGTACAACATAGTTACCATGAAAGTACCTTCAGTAGGTACAGTAATGTATCTGTTCATTACTATATATGGACACTATAAGTAAGTGCCCTTTATTACCCACACGTGTCTATAGGTACAATGTAGTTACCATCTATATACCACTGGAAAGTACAGCAGTGTTTCTTATTAGTTTCCATCTACATACACGTCACGAAAGTACCTCGTGTTATCACTCTTTTACCTGAATGTACAACATAATTACTATACATGTACCAGGAAAGTACACAAACTGGAGAATAAAGTGCTAACACGTGGGTTGTTGTATGTATCGCGGCAGTTCAGAAATCAAATGTCTGGTGAGTGGCACTAAAAGTTTAATGTTCTGCAAGTCTTTATCGAGACTCGTGCTTCACGGGACTTCCCTTACAAAAAAGAACTGCAGTATCTTGAAGTAGAACTGCAATAAAACTGCAGTACCAAGTAGTTTAACTGCAGTTTAATTCAAATTTGCAGTATAATGAAGTATAGTCACAGTACAACTGCAGTAAAATGAAGTACGACTGAAAGTTGCATGAAGTATAAAAGCAGTAGAACTGCAGTTGTATTGCACACTCAAAAAAAAAGATTTTTCGATGCTGTTCACTTTATTTAAACAACTTATTTTGATTCAACACCATTATATTGGTTTTAGGTTCAAACGTGATTGCTTCATGTTAAATTGACTTGAAATGATTACTTTTTGACTTAACGTAATGTTTTCATTTTAAAATAACATGTTTCACTCAAGTAAACTCAACCAGGACTCCATCAAACAGGACTTTCACTTCCCATCATGCTTTGCAAAGCGGCTGAACTGGGAGAGTAAATGTTGAAATAAAGTGTCATTTTAAACCGTTTTTAGCAAGATGAGAAAATTGACAGATGTTTTTAATGTTTACTGTTCTATTATGTTGATATTTAAAAGTTTCTGTTATGTTAATAGTTTTGGGGTTACCATTGTGGTGAAGTGTTGAGCTTGTGCTTGGGTTGAGGGCATGCCAGCTGCTATTCTAATCACACTAATAATTGAATGATTCCTGTGGTAGTGTTCTGGATGAAACCAGAATGACTTCTGGACTGTAAACAAAGAGCATCACAAAAGTTATACAGAACCAAACAAGTAGCATTAATTATAGGGTTAATTAAACAAATCATATTAAATTCCCTTACAAAAAAGAACTGCAGTATATTGAAGTAGAACTGCATTAAAACTGCAGTACCATGTAGTTTCACTGCAGTTTAATGAAGCACAAGCATAGATTTGCAGTATAATGAAGTATAGTCACAGTACAACTGCAGTAAAATGAAGTACAACTGAAAGTTGCATGAAGTATAAAAGCAGTCTAACTGCAGTTTTATTTTACTAGTACTTTAGATGTATTGCAGTAGTTGTACTTCAGTAAAACTACAGAAATTTGAGGTTATACTGCCAAAAAACTGCATTTTTCTATATGTAACAAAAACTGCAGTATTACTTCTAAAAAACTGCAGTAATTTTTTGTAAGGGTTGTACCCGGCACTATACGTTGCAAATGCAGTGTTGTACCGGGTGAGCTGCCGAGCAAGTTTACCACTTCAGAAAAGTCATACATCTGGATGTGATGCAAATGTCAAAAAGTGTCACTTTACATCATGCACAACAGTAAAGGTGTTTTGATGTTAGGGAACCATGCAAAAATAGGTCTTTGTTAATCAACACCTAGTCTGCTTCTGTAATCCTAATTTGTGTAAAAAGTAGGAATAAAAGTAATAAGCCTCTAATGTTCATTTCAGCTGGTAACTGCGTTGAATTGTACGTTTTTGGTGTAGAAATGTAGGTAGAGGTACGTTTTATTTCAACCGTTTTATCAGCTGTAATTCTCATTACCAAGAAAAGTAATAGCATTCGTCTTCCTCAACAAGCCTCACGATTCATTTATATCTGCAGCACATGTGAGTTAAAGGTTTGTTCAAAGTCAACTTTACCGAATTATTCATTTTCAGAGACATTGCATGTGAGGGTTATCTGTGGATTCACCAGAGAAACTGGACCATTAATATTCCGAGCAATTTCCCGGGAGCTCCACTTGAAACGGCTTGAAACGACAACGAACTCACGAATGTGTTTCCTCTGCGATATCGTCCAATAGAATAAAATGAACAGCAGAGAGACCTACACTGTGCAAGTTCTGTGCGACACTGAACGGCCTACACATTTGTCATGTAGATACAATCAATAATAAAGTGATAAAATCAACGCATGCCGTCACTGACGATGTAACGTCGCTATCAACAGCTGTATTACCCTATTCCAGTAGGATTCACTTCCGATTTCTGAAGTCCTGCATTCTGATCAGGAAGGAAATGATCCGGTGTATCCGTTTGCAAACATCAGTGGAGGCAACGAACTAATCTGTGAGGTTGTGAAGTGCTTTTAGAAGCCGCTCATCAATATGTTCGACTTTCAAATTAAATTACGCTTCTGGATTTCCCAGTACGGTACTAGAAAATTCATAAAAAAAAATTCCCCAAAATCCAGCATGCATTCAATTCAGTCATGGGAGGCCAGAAGAAATGCGATTTGAAATAAAATCGAATGATAATTGGATGGTATACAAGTTCAATATTTCGCCTCTTGAAAATAAAGGTTCTTAATTGGCATCTATAGTTCCGTGACGAACCTTAAATGAGACCTATTATGCAAATTTCATTTTACACGGTGTTTGAATGTTACACTATAATGATAAAAATACAGCCACTCTTCTGTTTTTTAATCCCCATAAATCATAAGCAGTGTCTCAGAACAAGCCGTTCGCAGACTCTGTCACAAATGCTTAGGCCCCGCCCACAACGGCTGCCCTATTAGCATAGCTCCTCCCCTGAGCCGGAGCATTCAAGTTTAATAAGCAATTCTTATTAAAGCTACTAAAGTAATTCAGTCAAGAGCAGTGAGTGATTTTCTGTTTGCTTCATATTAACAGCAGTAGATGCCGTATATTACACTGCCGTCACTTTAACACACAAGCGATTTCTTTCCCTGCTGTTTACGCTCACAGACTGTTTATGTGAACTATGGGTGTTTTTGACAGTAAGACGTGAAAGAGAACTTAGTTTAATACTCACAGGACGTATTAACAATCATCTTTCTGTGCGCGTGCTTCAGAAAACCATCAGAAGTTTATACTGAAATGGCTTTAAAACACATGCAAATAATAAACTTTCGTGATGATGAGGAACTGCGATTAGACCGCGATTCAAACGATAATCAAAAGCAAACAGATGTTTTGGCAGAGGCACAAGCTGTAAAGGCTCTGCGCTTTTCTGGAAAGGGGGCGGGGAGCAGCAGCTCATTTGCATTTAAAGACACACGCAGCGTAATAAATGATCTCGGGGGTGTTCTGAGCTGAAACTTCACAGACACATTCTGGAGACACACACCAGAGACTGACTTCTTCATAGGTGGTCTTTAAATGATTAAAAAGTTCTTCACATTAAGAGAAACTGAACTTTTACGGTTCACCGAAAGATTCTTCAGGGACCACAAAGGCATTCCTCTAAGGCATTGTTTAAGCCTAAAAGTTTATGCAAGCCACTTTATTGAGAATCACATTACTGCGAGTGCAGATTATGCGCGCGGCGTCAGAGCCACTGTCGGGCGTAACAGCGAGAAACACTGAAGCGGCTGCTGGAGAGAGGCTGATCTTCAAGCTGTCGGCTACAATTCTACAGTTTGATTATGGCTTTGAACTGCATATTTCAGTAAGCCTGAGCTATGAAGTATAATGCTCTGAAAACCTGGACCATAAATGATCAATTACAGTGCAGGTCCATGTCAATAATGATAATGACATTATTCTGTTAACAACAAGGTCAGAATTAGCATATGTCAGTCATGGCCTGAGCTAAAGGACATTGATAGAGTTCCTAATTTACAAGCATGAATTGATCTTGGCTAATCGCCGACAAACTGCCTGCCTTTCACTTCCCTTGAGTGACAGTGGAATTACCAACGGAACTGAAGCTTCGTCCTCTATTCACAAGTTCGTGTCAAGTATATGTAGGATTTGAAAAAGGTACACATGGCTTGATTGATGTTCAAAATATAGGGAGTCAGATATGGGACTCAAGCTATGGAGAGTAAGAAAGAATCTGGGATGGATGCCGGATAAATCGAGCGTAACAGTTGGCGTCCAGAAGTAAAATTCCATGTTTTTAACAATAAATTTGGGAGAATTTTAATTGAATATCCTAAAGTGATCGCCATTTCGTGACTTTTCACAATTTAAAAAATAGAGTAAAGTAGTGAGAGTCCCATAATTAATGACTGTTGCGCTTCGGTTATGTTACATAAACAGTATTATCTTTTTTCCTGATATTGAAATACGTCTAGGTTTCGAATCAAAAGTCATTCAAAGCTGGTTGGTTTGGTTCAAGGTTTAGAATTCTTGACTGAACAATTATGAAATGCATTTTCAATGAAAATGAATTCTTACAGAACCAAGGCTGCATATAAAAGAAAGTTCCTTAGAATTTAGAATTATTAAAGGCTTTTTTTTTTTCGGGTACTTAATACTGTATAGAACCTTTTAGGGGTTCGCGCTCTCAAAAATGTTGGGTTAAAAATGGACAAACCCCGCGATTAACCCAACCTGCTGGGTAGTTTTATTTAACTCAACTATTGTTTACTGTATTTCTTGATTAAAATGAACTCAATATACGTTGGATATTAACGTCTATTAATATGCACATTTATAAATAAAATTAATGAATGATCATTAAACAATAAACATTTGTTAAATTGCTTATTAATTGATTATTATTGTTGCCTCTAGTAATTATGCGTCAGATTTCCAACCTATTTTGGGTTCATTTTAAGCAAACAATGCAGTAATTTAAAAAAAAAAAATTGTTGAGTTAAATAAAACTACCCAGCATGTTGTGCAAACATTTAACCCAACCACTGGGTTTGTCCATGTTCAACCCAACTTGGATTGTGAATCATGGGATCATTCTATCAATTTTGTTTTAATTCATTTCCAATATTAAGAATTAAACAGCTCATAAACGTACTTTATGTTTAAAAAAGGGAAATAACCCATTAAACAAGAAAGTATATGAAATCAAAGAACCAATGGCATAAAGGATCAGAAAAGAAGATGGTGGGATGATTTTAACACACCATTATTTCTCGGGAACTTAAATGATCATTTCAGGTGTTCAACAACAGCTTGGCATATCTTTCCGTTCTAAAGATGGACTTTGTTCAGTTCACAGATTGATATTGAATAAAAGACAAACCAGAAGGTGAATATAAAATAAAATGGCTAATAGAAATGAAAAAAAAATGATTACACGCTCTTATATAATCATAAATCCAGTCCAGTCAGAAAAAGATCCAATTTGGGATTAGGAGTGACAAGAGAAGTTTTCACACGGCCATATTAATGCACAATAAAATTATGTTTCAAAGCTATAGGGTTGTTTTATGTGATTTCATTTGTGAATCCATTTTTCAAAACATGCAAATGCACTTGTTATAATGCCACACACACACACACACACACACACACACACAAAAGACAGTCTACCTGAAAATCTAATTATATTAGCAGCAACACCAGAGACATTCTTTGCACAAATCCAATCTGCTAAAACACACTCAATCAACTGAGGCTACAAATTTCACATCACTGACAACACATTGCATCCTTTATAAAGAAACAGACTTTACACATCAATGCTCTTTTGGATGTGACCCTTGAAAAAGAAGTGACCACTACAGCAGACTCTCTTCTCTCTCTCTCTCTCTCTCTATATATATATATTATATATATTAGGGACGCATCGTTATGAAAATTTCTGATAACCGATAATTCAAATTTGTATGTAATTTTTTTAGCACCTCATTACTAAAAACAAAAGTCTCACCATTAAAATCCATGTCCCAAACAAACAATTATAATGTTCTCATTATAATATTATGTAGATTATATGACAGACTTGCTCTGCAACTGTATTTTCCTTTTTAAAGCGATTTTCAATCATATTTCAAGCAATTCACAACCAGTGCACATCTGAAGTGACTCAGCTGAAGGAAATTATCCATTATTTGTCAGATTTAACATTAAAAATTAACATATATCGACCGGTACCGATATGGTGGCCGATATATTGTGCATCTGTTATATATATATATATATATATATATATATAATATTATATATATAATATAATATTCATATTGATGCATTCCTTATATATATATATATATATATATATATATATATATATATATATATATATAAGGAATGCATCAATATGAATATTTTAGCCGAAACCGAAAACCGATAATTCAGCCGATACCGATACAGTGGCTGATATATTGTGCATTTATTATATATAAATAAATAAATATATATATATATATATATATATATATATATATATATATATATATATATATGTATGTATATATAAGGAATGCATCAATATGAATATTTTAGCCGAAACCGAAAACCAATAATTCAGCCGATACCAATACAGTGGCTGATATATTGTGCATTTATTATATATAAATAAATATATATATATATATATATATATATATATATATATATATATATATGCATTCATGATCATATTAGGATAACAAAACATCTTTGTTCTCATCCACTTAATTCCTTCACTTCAAAGGGGTCTAAAAAGTGCAATGAACTTATTAGTACAGGTTGTGACTTTGCCTCCACTTTGATTTTACTATGGCAGCAATTAAAAGTTTAACTTGGAATATTTATCCGTCACATTATTCGCAGTAATGTCTGACTGCTAGAAAGGAACCTTTCACACCTGAGCAAACACCTCATTAGCTGACTAATAACGCATGACATATGTATTCATAAATCCAAACGAGAAGATAGCAGGTTGTCGTGTTCACATTAATTCTCATTAATCAATCAATCAAAAAAAAAAAAAAAAAAAAGTGGGTCGGTGATTAAAACGAAACAAATACAAATAAATCAGCATTTGATCTGCTTTTCCGCGGCGGAACTTTGATGTGGGGAAGAGCAGAAGATGAAAGCGCATGCAGCACATCACCTACCGGCGAAGCTCAGCTGAAGCAGGTAGATTCCCATAAGATCCATTTCTGCGCGTGTCTGAAGAAAACTGGTTCGAAATGCCTCGGAACTGCCTCTTTTATATTCTGAGGTTACCGACAGAGAAAAGCCGTCCTGTTTTCATAGCAATTCAGCGCGTTAAAGACTCTTAAAATGGTCCAAAAGGAGAGGAACGTCCACTGAACCTGCAGGGCAGCCGCGCGCGCCGCACCGCCAAGTGTCAAAACTGTCAATCAAGACGTCAGATAAAGCTTGAAATGAAATTAAAGCGCTAATGAAAGTTCTCCATCAGCTCCATTATCTCGTATTGACATTTGTTCCCTCCGAGGGTTAGAACACGAGTGAATGAAGAGTCAGATTTCATTGAGTGAAGATCAAACTCTGGGCAGAGAGAGAGAGAGAGAGAGAGAGAGAGGCTCCAAGAGCTGTGTCTCAAAAACCTAGTGAGCAGCCTACATAAATGGCACAAAATGAGTGTATATATTAGAGGAGTGCCCAAAAATCACAGCCATTAGGTCAGAGAGGCTATCAAACGGTCCCGCTCTTTGATTCCAGCTTTGAACTGTGCAAAAAAAATGTGAATGACAAATAATCTTCAAAGTAGCTCTTTTTCCCTCCTTGGCTTGTAAAAAACAGCTGCTGTTGTTTGCTAGAAATTACCATAAAATAAAAATAAAAAACAGTATAGCAATGTCTTACTGATTTAACTTGAATTCACAGTAAAATACTGTATTTCCACAAAACCAGACATAAGGGTCTTTTTTTTTTTTTTGAAATTGAGATTTATGCATCTGAAAGCTGAATAAAAAATCTTTTTATGGTTTGTTATGATAAGACAATATTTGGCCGAGATACAAAAAAAAAAAAAAAAAAAAAAAAAAAAATCGAAATATCGAGAAAATCACATGTAGAGTCCTTAGCAATGTATTCCCACTCACAAAAATACATTTACGGTAGGAAATTTACAAAACGTCTTCATGGAGCGTGATCTTAATATCCTAATGATGTTTGGCATAAAAGAAAAATCGATCATTTCGACTCTATTGTTGGCTGTTGGTGCGACTTATGACTGGTTTTGTGCTCCAGGATCACACATATTGTTATTTTCCAACCTACCGAAGAGTTAATATCTGTTTTGGACCTTTAAAATGCATTGACAACCACCGAACACAGTCACGTGATGAATCAAAGCTCACCACAAGCAGCTTTTCCACAAGCTGAGAAGGTTAAATATTAATGTAAAGAAAGTGCAGTTTCATTCATCATGTTAATACACATGAGATAAAAAAAAAATGCAATAAACATTCATTTAACAACATAACATAAAACCTAAAAAGAAAGTACTTTTTTTAATGTAAATTATATAATGACTCATTCTTTTTCACTTCCAAAAACTGTAAATTTAACGACATTTCACTGTAAAATTACATTAAATAGATCTATTACAGTTATTCACCGTAAATAGTTTTGAAGCTTTCTGTTAACCATTTGAGTTTGATTGACAGGCGATCTGACCAATCATAACCCCGAATCCGCCGTTTGGTTAGTAGATGAACGTCGGTGAACTTGAATCACGTCTTGAAACAACATTCCTTCTGATGTTCATTCATGTTTATTTGATGCTATAAATGAACTAGTATGAAGAGATGATCGACACATTAAACACACACTAGACGCTATTTATGGATTCAACTTCTTTAAAAAATTACAATATTTTAAATATGACACTGTTTCATTCGTTGTCAGTGTCCTTGATGTATTTTTCACTGCGTGAGAACGTGATGTGTGGCACGAGAGTGGACGTAGCAACAGTAACTAAAGGGGGCGGGGCTTCGCGAAGGGTCAGTTTTCACCGTTACAACCACAATCGTTTTTACAGTGTGGGGGATGTGTCTCTTACAGCCCTGGTTTATATTGGCAATCAAAGTGTGCCTTGGAGAACTGCTAACCTTCTCACCAAGGCTGTGTTTTACAACATAAGCCACGGCCTTCAGTGTTAATGAGAGCATAGTAGAGCAAGCTCATTAAAATAGGGTTTTATGACTCATAATCACAATTATGCATTGCATTTTTGCCAGCTATGTCATTATGATATACATGCAGTTAATAAATAGAACCATATATTTGCTTGTAAGGAGGGGCCGTGATGATGGAAGGTTAAGACTGACCCATTCACTGGTCAGAAGGGGGTCGCAAAATCAATCCATCTCATTCATCCCGGTCCGTTCATTCACACGCGCTGACGACAGGGCCGACTCCAGCTGTGAGCGCTCTGGAATGAGAGTCTGCGCTGTTGTTTCAAAACCGAAGCTCTTTTTAGGATCGGACTGGACGTGTGTGTCGTGACACGGGAGACTTTGGGGGGGGGGGGGCGGGGGGTTTGAAATGAGGGAGAGCGATTTGGTGAGAAAGCATTGACAGTTTGAATCAATTATGAGGGGATTTCAAGGTAATGCACGTATAAAAAGCAAAAGCGCCTGTGCGTTGCCGCCGGAGGAATGAAAAGCAATAAAATATCAACAACTGACTTTGAAAATCAGTAGAAAAAGGTTTTAATATGGGCTGTAGTGGCATGTAATAACATAAGCATTGTTGGAGTGAAAACTCAACTTGAGGAGTTTTTACATTTTTATACTGTGATAGAATTCGATTTTTATACTTTGTGATAGAAAAGCAGGTTAGCTGTGAAATGAATGCACAGCATTTTAAAGGGGCGGTTGATTGTGATTTCGCTTCTTTTTTTTTTTTATGTTGCTGTTTGAGAATAAACAACATCCGCAGAGTCACGACGCTCAAACTTCAATATTTTCCTTTTACAGAATTCTCTGTTTAAGGACTACAACAATGAAATTCAAGGGAAATAGTTGATGCGATGAGTTGATCGACTCCACAGCAACTACATCAGTTTATCCACTAACCGTTCAGAAACGTCTAAAAGTTGGAACTGAGTCTCTCCATCAGTGTCGACAATGTGAGGACGAACACTTTGTTCATCCAGCTTTGCTGTTGTTGAGCTGTTGAAGCTCCGCCCTCTTCTGGAAAGGGGGCGGGGAGCAGCAGCTCATTTACATTTAAAGGGACACACACACACGGTGCGTTTTTGCACCACCCAAATCGAATTTGACAAGCGATAATAAATGATCAGAGGGGGATTTTGAGCTGAAACTTCACACACACATTCTGGAGACACTTATATTACATCTTGTGAAATGGGCATAATCGGTCACATTTAATATATTCAAAGCAATCACGGCAGGATAAACAAAATTAATTTTTTACTCCAATACTCTTCAGTGTCACATGATCCTTCAGAAATACAATGCATTTTTTTTTTTTTTTTAACTTGCACTTTGAAAAAAAAAAGTGCGTTTTCGGGCCCTCAATGCGCTGTTGTCATAAAAACAAACGGGCAAAACGCAAGTTTTCCTTTTTTTTTTTTTTTTTTTAAATCGAGTAAACGGCTCTTTAGCCTCGCAAAAGAACAACTTTTCACACGAAATTAGAATTGCATTGCTTTACTTCACCCTCTTCAACTCAAGAATATTTTCTATTAAGAATTTAAAGATGAAATAAAATCTTGATTTAGAGCCTTAAAATATCCTAAATATTAAACATTTTCTTTGCTGGCTCAAATGGCAATCTGTAAGAAAGTGTGCAGCAAAACAGAACGTTGGAATGGTACTAAATATTATATAAATATAAGTTATATATCAAATACACGAGCTTATCTCTGTTTAGTTTACTCTGACACTAAAGCAGACGGCTCTTTTGGCGGGTCTGTTGTTTTAGAGCAGTAAAGATGGTGAATCTCTGTGTGGTCTCTGTCTCTTTCCTCCCCGAGCTCTGACTTGACCCGACCCGTGCCACGACCGCTGACGGTGCCGCAAAAAGAAAGAACAAACAGAAGAGCGTCGCACCTGATAACACACACTATACAGAGCTTTGTGCTTTCTGATAGATAATTCATCTTTTCTCTGTGATGGTGGCGCAGACCTCCTGTTCTACATATGTGAAAGAGGAGTGAACCAGGACTAATGTGGGAATTACATAATGCCAACTATTCTCATTCTGTCTCCTCTGCTTTACAGTACAAGATGCCAGCTGGTGTAACACATTGTAGAATACTTGGAGTCAAGCCCAATGACATTTTTGAGCCTTTTTGGACATTGAAATCTACTATTTTACTCAGTATTTGTCTATCTGAGTTTATTCGAGTTGTCCTTCTACAGAGTATTTGTGTCGTTCGTGGAGTTGCTGTCCCGAAATTAGTCATTTATGTGGCTTTGGCGATGCAGGCATTAGCAAAGACCTTATATTCACACAGACGGTGCACTTCTGTTATTATGAATATGACGAACAAGTCCCACCTTCTATTTACACAGTAAAAACCCCAGAGTTAAATCAACTCGGCTCAGATCACATTTGGTCCCTCTCTAAATAGTGTTAAAGTCACACTCTTCAGAGATTGAATGTCTTTTATCTTCAGTTGATTTCATCAGTTGTAGTTCTTGTGTTTCTCTATTCTTTAGGGATTCTGCTTGTTAACAGCAGGCGTTCATCAATAATGTTCAATCGTTGCTTAATTAATTGCTTAATTATCTCATTGACTTCAACTCTGCTTCAGTGTTACTTTAACACTATTTAGAGAGGGACCAAATGTGATCTGAGCAGTTGATTTAACTCTGGGGTTGTTACTGTGTAGCCAAACGTGCGAACCACATGCGGATATAGCCTGAAAATTGAGCATTTTAAAAAAACGTTTGAGCTTAAGAAACAACATTTAGACAACTTCATTAAGGATTAGTTCAGTTTCAAAGTAAAATGACCCCAAGCTTTACTCATCCTCAAGTCGTCCTAGGTGTGTATGACTTTCTTGCTTCTGACGAAGACGATTAATAGATATCCTGACGCGTCCGAGCTTTATAATGGCAGTAACGCACTACCGAACGAGTAGTAAATGAAAAATGCCCAGGTTAATGAACACTGTTTAGTGGTCGTGTGTGTGCGCACTACTGAGTTAAAGCACCGTTGAAGCAGTGTCAGAGTTCATGAGATCATGAAGTGATGATTGAGCATTAATGATGAACGCCTGCTGTTAACAATCACTGAAGGACAGAGAAACTGAAATCAACTGAAGCTCAAAGACATTTAATCTCTCACTATTCATATACTCAACTATTACCTATTTCATTTACGTACGACTGACAAATATGAATCACATTAAGTTTATTAGTTAAAACTATGTAATCCAAATGGACGGAAAGTTGCTATGTAATCAAATTACATAAAACTTATGTTTAGACAAATATTTTTTTGAGTGTTTTTTTCCCACTTACATTCAACTTTGCTCAGTCATTCATGTGCTCGGAACTTGCAATTACACTCTTTCCGGCTCCACTTGAAGCGCAGAAGAGCCGAGGTCCGAGGTCCCTGACAGTGACGTCACTTCACCGGATCATTTACAGCTCACTCACACTCTGAGGAAACATAAAGCACATTTTTAAAGCACACTGATTGTTCGAGAGCATAATCAGTATGCACTTCTTGAATCCTGTTTTTTTTTTCCATGTTTTCGCCCACATTTATTTGTTACTCTTATCATGTGCCAAAAATGAATTTCATTCATTTTTAACATGTAGCATGCAGCACTGAGCTTACAAAAATTGTTTCACTTCATCCTCCACTTGAGCCGAGAGATTTGTTTCTGAAAACTGTACGCTGGCTGAGATGTGCTCGAGGAGGGCATTAAACACCTGCCACAAGCAAGGAGCGTTTCAATTCCAAGAGATTCCAAGCTGGGATCGCCACATACGTAATTGACCCCTCACTTTCCAGCACAACAGATGGCGCGTGTCGTACCCGCAGTGTGGGCAGAATCGCTTATGAAGCATCGGTTCTGTGTGTCCTTAAATCTCCCTTTCGTGTGCGGATATCTTTGTTTTTTTTCATCATATTACGTTCTAAACATGTTAACCCGAGTTGGGTTGAAGCTGGGCAAACCCAGCGGTTGGGTTAAATGTTGCTGGGTAGTTTTATTTAAATCAACTATTGTTTAAAAATGACTATAAGTCTGGATTAAAATGATCCCAAAATATGTTGGAAATTAAACATCAGACACAGGAATTCATACATGAGCAATTTAATAAATGTTTGTTTAATTATTATTCATTAAACTCGTTAATAAATATTCATTGATTAAACATATCTCGGGTTCATTTTATGCAAACAATACAGTAACTTTTAAACAATAGTTGAGTTATATAAAAACTACCCAGCAGGTTGGGTCAAACATTTAACCCAACTACTTGGTTAAAACAACCCAATTTGTCCATTTTCAACCCAAACTTGGGTTGTATAAATATTAATCAATTAAAAATATTTTGGGTTCATTTTATGGAAACAATACAGTAACTTTTAAACAATAGTTGTGTTGTATAAAAACTACCCAGCAGGTTGAGTCAAAAATTTAACCCAACTACTTGGTTAAAACAACCCAATCGCTGGATTTGTCCATTTTCAACCCAAACTTGGGTTGTATAAATATTAATCGATTAAAAAAATTTGGGTTCATTTTATGGAAACAATAGAGTAACTTTTAAATAGTTTAGTTAAATAAAAACTACCCAGCAGGTTGGGTCAAACATTTAACCCAACTACTTGGTTAAAACAACCCAATTTGTCCATTTTCAACCCAAACTTGGGTTGTTTTTTATCCAGGATTTCGCATCATTTATTAGTTTTAATATATTGGATAGAATATTAAACTCAAATGTGACATTAGTTTGAATGTATTCAGTGAATTTATAATCTTTTTCACCGTCTTGTTTTGAGTGGATGTTGTGATTTTTGTCATGTCTCCGAGAGCTGCACGAACTTCGAACATTAAAAACAGGCAATTTATGAAGAAATATTGCATTTTTGAATTCCTTTCTAATCGATAAAACAAAACATGTGTGCTTTGTGAAGATTATTTTAATTGGTGATAATTGCATGGGTTTTTATGTCCTCGACTTCCATCCTGTGAATTTCCTTTAACCAACAAAAAGCGAATAATGGATTACATCACACAGCAGGAAGTGACATCGTTTTAGTGGGATGCAAAAACATCAGTAAGCAACGAATTTGGATGTTTGTTTTCATCTCGCTCCAAAAAGATTATTAGAGAATGTATAATGGGTTTTTTTTTTCTCAGTAAGCATTTTTCTTACTATAATTACAATAATTGCTGTTCAAAATTATAATTTTATGTGTTAGTTTTTTAGAATTTTGCTGTTTTGTTTCAAATTAGCTGACAATCCAGCACTCAATATGGACAAACCCAACTGTTCGGGTAAACATTTAATTAAAATAATTAAAAAAAAAAAAAAACAGTTGGATTATTCCACATTTTACCCAAATTTGTGTTGAAACAACCCAGCATTTTTTAGCTGCCAACCTCATATGTGACAACATGCCCCGTTCCAAACAAACTGCGTCTTTGTTTCCAGTTCTGCGACAGTGAAAATGTTCAAAGCGTTCTCACAGCCAAGACTTCAAGGCATCCGTCTATAAAGAAAGTGAGTGACTTTATAAAAATAAACCTGAGAAATATTCACTGGAGTCAAACTTGTGACAATTTGACCCTATTTATGTCTCGCGCGCCGTTTCCCCCATTATCACTCCTTTAATGAAGGATTAGTCACGTCCCAGTGAAATACCAGATGGGTCGGATTCCCATCCCTAGATTCATAAAATCGTTTGGTTTTCGTAACACTGGCTCTTTACAAGGGGTGAAAAGGTTGCTTTCCAACATTTATCACCGATCTCATCGACACCCCTGGTGGCCGAAAATAATCAAATGGCACCTGAGTCAACAGCCAAGGATTTTAAAGTCCATAAGTTATCAGCAGTGTGTGGGAAAACAGCAGGGAAGAGCCTGAAACACGACATCTCCTCGGATCCTGCGACTGACCTAACATGGTTCGCAGCTGCGACCGGCGGTCTTAATTACACGAATCAGGGGAAAGCAGTTTGCAGGGCAAAAGGTCCGGAAGGTCGGGGAAGGAGGGGTTGAAAATAAAGCCTAGGGTGCAAAATAAACACGGAAGCGGGCTGTTCTCTTTCCGACTTAATTGAAATCCGCAACAAATATTGGCACGGCCGCCGTGTGCTCGGCTGGGCTTTGTAGTCTTATTGTTACGCTTGCAGACATTTCACCATTTTTAATAGACTTGATAAGTGACTAAATATTTTCCACTGATGTCGGTTTAAGAAGAAAGATAACATTTGCATTTTATAATGAGTCTGCCATCCTGGAGAGTTCGCAAACGGTCATTTTGTCAGCTCCTCCGTGAGCAGAACATGAGAGGTTTACCACATGCACTTTTGGCGGTGTGTCATCAAAAATTCAGCAGAACCTGCGTGGACATCTTCATGGATGCGCACCGCTGGGGGTTTACTTTACCTTGAAGCCAGTGAGGGCATCACAGCTGAATAATGCAGTATTATCAACATTTCACAGGCTGCTTTTACACTCCAATATGTGTTTTATCATTCCAAATGCGTATATTTAGTCTTCCGTGACCGGAGCCATTAAATATCAAGGCGGCCATTAAAACGTCCGCGTGTCGACGGAGATAGATGGGCAGCCATGGACGGATGTGAGTTTAAGTGAAACCTCTTAAGCGCAGGAGGAATAAGCACTGTCCACAAAATTTGTTAATGGTGTTTTGGTTTTCAAGAGCGAAAAAAAAGAGGCAAGAATGACAGTGCACGCAGGTGAGTCAATATCCAGAAAGACGGGGGCCAGACGGCGGCCGGATGGTGTGCGTGTCGAGTTTGTGCCCCGCAGAAGCCTCGTCGTTAAAATATTCACACTGTTGGCTATGAGACATTATAAATAATGAGGAACGCTTGCTTTGCGCCTGGTCGATAAGGAACTCTACTTGAACAGCACCTCTTCTTTGGGAACGACAGCCGTGACTCTCGTATTGTCCCGAGCCGATTGGATTGTGTCTGTATTAGGGGTGTGACTCGTCTAAAACTAAAACTTTTGTTCAAATTGCGTCTCGCTCGTTAAATAATTCAATTATAATTAACATTTTCATCTCAGCTAATGCTGTAAACGTTTTTGTTGCGTGTCCCTTTAAATGCAAATGAGCTGCCGCCCCCTTTCCAGAAGAGGGCGGAGCTTCAACAGCTCAACAACAACAACAAAGCTGGAGAATCTCACGCGGACGCTGTTCAAACCGAGACTCAGTTCCAACTTTTAGTCGTTTCTGAACGGTTCGTGGATAAATTGATGTCGTTGCTGTGGAGTCGATCAACTCGTCACTAGCGTGTGTCGTCACGTTCGTCTTTTTTCCTCGAATCGACCCTCGTTTGTGAAGCGGTCCGGCGTAAAACGACGGCATCAACAACACTCGACGACAACAACTCTAAAGCAGCCCGACATGGCCCCGCCCCCTTTGTTGAGTGTTCTCGGGGGCGGGGTTTATGTAAATTTTACAGTTAGTGACGTCACAAACCTGGGAAGAAGCTCGTTGTAGTTCCTACCAGCCGTTAGTTGTAGTCCTTAAACAGAGAATATTCAACTTGATGTTGTTTCTGCTCAAACAACAAAATTTAAAAAAAAAGTCAAATCATAATTAAAAAAAAACAAAAAACATGTAAATTGCACAGTTTTTGCAGTAACTTCTACATCTAATTATAAAATTAATTATTTTTCTACTCTTTTTCTAATCATTTACACAGTCACTATCACAACTTTTAAATCACGACAGATTTATTTAAACATATATTAAACAAATAAGACATTACTAACAGGTAAAGTGAGTATATAAGCTAATATATTCATATATTTAGCTCATTTCTCTAGTGAACTGACATGCTGTGGACACTAAACGACTCACCTGAGGTAAATGTGATGCTACCTGAGATATTCTCAAGCTGTTTTATTGAAGTCTTTCCGCAGTTGAAACACGTAAGCGATGACACGTAAACATATCTGTGCACAGATCGTCTGCTCTTCTTTGTGTTGTGCCAGTTAGCAAACAGCATTGCATTACTGCGTGCGCCCCCTTCTGGATGGGATCGCCTTTGACGACTATATTCTTCATCTGACGGTTCAGGACGTACTGTTACACCCCCTGGTCTGAATGAAACCCGTTTCCAGTCTCATGTTAGCCCTGAATATGCGACAGTGGCTGAAATAAATATCAAAACTGATGGAAGTTAACACAACGTTAATAAATGAAACCAATCTAGCTCATTCGTCAAAACTTAATTAACCAACAGCAGCTTCAAAATAGTTTTTTGGTTGCAAAGCATGGCTTTTGGATCACGGCCGGACCACAAAACCGATACTTTTCACCTTTAACATGTTTAATAATCTAATTATGTGCTCTAAATGGAATAATGGAAGATAATCACCCTGAATTATCCTGAAAAAGAAGCATAACGGACAGGCCGATGTCCAGTTCACTCCTATAGACTAACACAATCATATAATGACATTAAAAAGTGCTACAAAGTGTATTGAAATGGTGCATGAAATTTCCATTTTTGAGGTGCAATTATGTAAATAGTTAAAAACCAAAGTAAGTACAATTCAACTAATAAAACATTATGGCTATCATATCATGCAATTTCTGAAAAATATATATATATACGCTACAGTTCAAAAGTTTAAATGAAAGAAGCCTCACCAAAGCTGCTTTATTTGACCAAAAATACAGTATTATTGTGAAATGTGTGATCAAAGCTGAATTTTCAGCATCATTACTCCAGTGTTCAGTGTCACATGATCCTTCAGAAAGAATATGCTGATTTTAAAAAATACCTGAAACATAATGACAGCGACACCACCCCTCATGCCATATCTTATTCTCTTTGTAGGAGATCAGCCTCTATGTGTCCGTGACATGTGGTCAAGTGTCTGATGTATTAAGAGCTGCTTTGATCTATTATGCCCAGTATTCATAGTGAAGATAAAGGACTCAGAAACCTTCCAAAAGTTGGAAAACCAGTTCCTCCATTCAAGTATTAAACATTTCAGGGATGGATTCCTTTAAACCACAGCGGGCCCTTTGATTCAGCCGAGTCATCGGAGAACTGTTTGTCCAGCTTTTCAAAGCGGCTTACGAGCGTCTTCTTATTTCCCTGTAAAACATGACCGGCAGAACTCCCGCAGATGGGAACGTATCGGAGAGATTCGCATCTGGTCCCCGTATCCGGCGGGATTTGACCCCATCTACCGATCCATATAGAAATGTTATATTGAAGGGCTGATTCTTTGATGTAAGGGTCAGTTTACCCAATGACCATCTTTTACTCGCTCAACTTTATTTCTTTTCAAGCTACTGAAAGGATTCATTCTTTGGGGATCTTTGCAATGAATTGGTTGATCAAAAAATATGATTCACTGACAAATTGGACTGTCCAGTGAATAATGAATCTGTAAACTATATATGTATATATACATATATATATGTACACACACACATACATACACACATATATACATATATATAATCTTTACAGAAAAATACTGTAAAAATGCTACAGTAAAAACCTGTGAATTGGTTAACCGTAAGTTACCGTATCATATAAGGTGTAAAACAGTAAATGCATTTAAATTATGTAATTTTGCAGTAAAAAACTGTCAAATTTATGGTTTTTGCAAGTAAATATTATACACTGGGTTAAAAACAACCCAAGTTGGGTTGAAAATGGACAAACCCAGTGATTGGGTTCAATGTTTTATTTAAATCAACTATTGTTTAAAAATGACTGTATATCTGGATTAAAATGAACCCAAAATATGTTGGAAATTAAAAATCAGACACATAATTACTGGAGGAAACAATAATAATCAAAAGGTGAACATTTATTAATAAGCAATTTAATACATGTTTATTGTTTAATTGTTATTTATTAAACTGTTCATTCATTAAACATGTTAATTTCGAACATACTTTGGGTTCATTTTAATAATTAAGCAATACAGTCATTTTTAAACAATAGTTGAGTTAAATAACACTAGCCCGCAGGTTTGGGTCAAACATTGAACCCGATCGCTGGGTTTGTCCATTTTCAACCCAACTTGGGTTGTTTTTAACCCAGCACTTTTCAGAGTGCAGGTTTATGACACTTTAATGTTGTTTTGCGTCCTTTTTAAAATCTCTAGTCATTGTAATTTCATGGAAAAAAAAAAAACAAAAAAAAAAGCAACCAGTGCATTTCTTCAAAAATCGCCATTTCGTTTTTCACAGAAGGCGAAGTCACTCAGGGTTCAGAACAACAAAAGTAAAATGACGACAGAATTCAAATTAGCTGGACTGTAGAATGACCGCCTTCTCTTTTTAGCGGCACAAAAACAAATCAGAGGGGAAATTCAGAGCTTATTGATTCTTCCAGCCGTCCTATTAAATGCCTTTTAAAGAATCTACATTTGAAAACGCGCTCTGTAGATCTCGGGGAATTGCATTAATTGTTCATTTATTAATAGAGCCGCGCTCGATTAAACACGCAAGCGTGTAATGTTCAGCATCCACGTCGAAGAAATTACAGATCTTCGGGTTCAAGCTGTTTACATTAGCTGGTGCTTTACTAAATGTGACCATCCGCCGTTTCTCCAAAATGGTGTTTGTGCTGCAGAGGAACCCTGCCTTTAGCCCGACTAATTGATTAGGTCAAAGGTCTGAGCGACAGTGGCTATGGGAGGAATGAATTTCCTGTTTCCGCATCTATAATTCAGTGGTTTCCTGAGTGTGTGCATTGCAGTGAGCTTGGGAAGCGGCGCAAGCTGTGCAAAACACAACTCTGCCAACATTTACCACAGAGCCGTGGCTTTGAAGGTCCGCTGGATCAAGCCAGCAGCTCGCAATACCCTGAGACCCAGACGCACAAACAGACAGACGCCCCACAAGTTCAGGCTTTGTGTGTTTGCTCCGGGATGGTCTATGGTGGTCAGGTTGAAAGGAAAACAAGTTATTGACCAGCGACGCCAATATAGTTTGTTTCTGGCATCCAGCGAACGATGAAATGAACACACAATTTTTAGATGAACAGTCCCCGGTCATCATTTACTTCCATCGGATCGTTGAAACACAAATGCTTGTGGTGTATTTTTCGGTCTAAACTTGGGCTGGGACTGTCAAGCGGCAAAAATGGCTTTAAACCTCAAGTATCCTGAACAGCGGTGTATGAGAAAACCCACTTCTCACTATTAACTATGACTTTTGCATCAGTAAACTCTCTCTATCTACAGATTATTCATAGTTAGTAAGGTAGTTGTTAAGTTTAGATATTGGATACACCACTAAATCCCCTATTTTCTTATATATCCACACTATAGGGTGTTAAGAAGTAACACTGAAGCATGTGTTGAAATTAATTAAGATAATTGAGCCTTCGCAAAGCCCCGCCCCCTTTAGTTACAGTTGCTATGTCCGACAAGCTCTCATGCCACACATCATGTTCTCACGCGGTGAAAAATACAATCGCGATCGCCTCTTCATACTAGTTCATTTATAGCATCAAATAAACATGAATGAACATCAGAAGGAATGTTGTTTCAAGACGTGATTCAAGTTCACCGACGTTCATCTACTAACTCCCCTGTCCGCTTTGACGGACAAAACGGCGGATTCGGGATTACGATTGGTCAGATCGCCTGTCGGATGAAGAGTGATTAAATAAGTGATGATTGAGCATTAGTGATGAACACCTGCTGTTAACAAGCAGAGTCACTGAAGGAAAGAGAAACAGCAAGAAAAAGAAAAGCACAAAAACTGACTTCCAGCTATTACACATTATTACGCTCATTACTGACTTTATTTCTGTCATGCATCTGCAGAAGTTGTGGTTGAGAATTAACCGAGGGTTAGCTGAGCTGTCGAGGCTTGAATGTTTTTGACGAATAATGTTCTACTTTCATGTTTTAATCAGAACATCTTTTTCAGCTAACAATAGTTTGAGTTCCTTTTGATGAAACCTTCATTGTATTAACTCAAATGTTTAATTTCAGTACTCAACTCAAAATTCAAAGTCAGCTACCTTACTTTTTTAAGTTAAACCAACAAATCTTTTTTACGGTGTAGCGTGGCCACATATGAACACTGTCGGATTCAGCAGGATCACTGTAGGATTAAGGGACGTAAAATATGGCATTAATATGTGCTTTATAAGTACTAATAAATATGTTAGAACTGGATCTTAAATTTATTGATACGGTTTGCTGTATCATATTTGACTCAAATTTCGAAGGCCTCTAACTCTGTTGTTTTCGACCTTTTTGGACACGCGCCACCCTACATTTATCTAATTGCTATATATGCCCGAATACAGTGTTCAAAGCCCATTTCTACACCGGACGCAACCGTTGCCGCAACACCTCAAGGAAGTCTACACAAGACGCAACAAAGTGATCATTGCAAATCAATTTGTTCTTAGTGTAAGGAGACACTTTGAGCATGTCAGAAATAACGGTAGAACGAGGCATCGTTTTACCGTCGGGGATTTTGTGTTGCGTCACGCCTCTCGCATCCAGTGTAGAGACTGAAACAAAATATAAACACCTCACCGACTTCGGCATTCATCATCCCTGGTATTCTTGATTTTTACAAGCCAACAGTCCATTTTGTCTTTAGGTGTTTTTGCTCGAATTTAGCAGCGTCGAACCTGCTGTAACCAACCGTTAGCTGGAAGAATAGTCCCTCTAGTGGATGACTAAAGCCTGAAGATTTCACTCGAGAATTTCACTTTCATTTCTGAACAGGCACAGGTTGAAATCTAAATTACCATTATGAAAACCTTCTGTCGTCTGATTGATAGTTTATGTCTATTTTTGCAGTGAAATCTTTACTGATTTTGGTCAAGTACACGTAAGAATAACTTTTAAATCACAAGTAATATGTAAAGACGAACACTAAAGTTTACTTTAGTTTTTCTGTGAGTATCAAATATGATTATCAGGCTTTTGAGGAAGCTTTATTTGTTCTTCTTTGCATTGCATTGCATTGCATTATAGGCTCTAAACCGCAGAGCTTTGATCATCAAACTAAGCATTTAAACATTAAAATTGGGAGATATATACGTGGGAACTGATATTTATATGCATTTTATGCAAGTCTGCTATACTGGTAGATCTCTATATATAGATGACATTACAACTTCTTCATACTTTCTGGCCCATATAAATATCAGCACCACATTTTCGCTCATTTTCGCCTCCGAATAAAATTGAGGCACTTGAGTATGAGCTTCATATTCTCACATGAATCCGATATGATTCTTAAGAACAAAAAAACACGCATAGATTTTGTTGAAATGCTGAAAACTTTCCCCAAATGACATTTCCCATTCATCATTTGAATTCAAATGCTGGTATGTGAAGATGTGCCACAGCAAGTCAAACGATATTGGCTTTTGAGTGTCTTGAAACCGTGTAAATGTGTACATTTCAGTTCGTTCCTCACGCAAAACCTCAGAAGGCTTGGGATGTAGTGCACGGGTTCGTTTTTTGGGAGTTTGACGGGCCTCGGTCCACTTTTACCATATGAGCAGCACATTTCCTCTCGAGTTCCACTGAATAAAAGAAAGTCATGCATGTTTGAAACAACAATGGGCAGTACCTGGAGCAGTGTTGACCCCCAATGTCAGCGCTACATGGAGGCCAGACACGGGCAATTTACGGTTCTCAATCTAAAACGTCCATATGGCCTTCAAATTGAACAGTCGGTCAGGGAAAAGTGACCCATATGTCCCCGAGGGGTTGTTCAACCCGCTGAACGCAACCGGTCACCACAGCCCCGGCCAGTCGAGCGTGCAGCTGCTGATGAACCGCAGCTTGCTAAGTAAGGGGTTTATTTTATATCTTCTCTCTGGGGAGAGAAAAGGCCTTTCACAAAGCGAAGGAAATGTCAGTGGCGTTGGGGTCGCCGCAAAAAAAAAGCAACATTTCCAACAGCACCTCACCAACAAAACCCACAAAAGTTAATTAAACAGAATCATCCGTCGCTCAAGCTGCATTATCCCGTGTCACACTAAACAGGTTTATGTGAAAAGAACGCTCCGTTTCCTGAGGTATTCGTGACCGCGGACACCGATCGCGTCCCTGCCAACTTCCTGCAACACCCTATAGATCGTGCAGTTGATTTTTGGAGATGTTTTGAATGAACGTGCAGAGAGAAAAGTGCACATCTAAACTAAATGCTGGGTTGAATTGGGTTGTTTTAACCCAGCGGTTGGGTTAAATGTTTGCCAAACCTGCTGGGTAGTTTTAATTAACCCAACTATTGTTTAAAAATGACTGTATGTCTGGATTAAAATGAACCCAAAATGTGTTGGAAAGTAAAAATCAGACACATAATTACTAGAGGCAACAATAATAATCAAAAGGTGGATATGTATGTTAATTTTTTTTTATCTCCGGACTGGGCAAATGCATACTGTACTGTAATGACTGTTTATTATTATTATTATTATTATTATTATTATGTGAATCGACTGTCTATTATGTTACTGCTTTTGTAAAGCCTCCTTGAGCTCGGGATGGGCGCTATATAAATTAAACATTATTATTATTTATTAATAAGAAATTTAATCAATATTTAATGTTTAATTATTATTCATTACAATTATTAAACATATTAATCGATGTTCATTTCCAACATATTTTTGGGTTCATTTTAAGCGAACAATTTTATAAACAATAGTTGAGTTAAATAAAAGTACCCAGAAGGTTGGGAAAACATTTAACCCAATCGCTGGGTTAAAAATGACCCAATTGCTTGGTTTTTCCAATTTAAACTCAACTTGGGTTGTTTTTACATTAAAAAATGTTTTGTAAAATACATATTGCATACATAAAGTCTATTTTTAAACTTCTAGAAATTTTTTAAACTTTACTTTTACAACTTCATTTTACAGTAATCTGTGAAGCGTTCCCTTTCAAAAGATACCAAACAAGCTTTTTTTTAACAATTGTGACCCGGGGCCACAAATCCAGTCATAAGGCTAGTTTTTTTTTATTTAAATATCATCTGAAAGCTGAATAAATCATCTTTCCATTGATGTACGGCCGATATACAACTAAAAAAAAATCAAAATATTGAGAAAATCCCATTTAAAGTTAACCAAATGAAGTCCTTAGCAATGCATTTACGCTCACAAAAACACATTTTTAATATATATAATATCTTCATGGAACATGATCTTCACTCAATATCCTAATGATTTTTGGCATGTATTTTGACCCATGCAATGTCTTGTCGGCTGTTGTTACAAATATACCCGTGTGACCCACGACTGGTTTTGTGCTCACAATTTAAGTTGGAAAAGTCACTTTTTTTTCTCAAAAAGACAAATGATGCATGCACATTTCACAACACATCCGCGTGTTGAAACTTTGAGGAAAAAGTCACACAATGTCAAGAAAAAAAGCTAAAATCATGATTAAAATAAAAAGTCATGCAAAGAAATCTGATTTGAACATCAATCATGCTCATACTGATATTTTTATGAAGAGAGCCGACTCGATGTAAACAATCTTCTCTATAATCTACAGCATGTTAGCAGGCATTACATGCACACAGAATGTAATTTTCCACAAAATGGGCAACCTTATTTACGACCCATTTAATTCAATCAACGTAACCCATCGGGATGTGATCTCGATTATTAAAACATGAATATATGAATACGGTATCAAACTGCGTTTCCATTTTCCCAAAGGTCTGCGTAATCGTCGGTTGATTGCATGTGATTGTTTTTAAGTAAAGAAACGAAGACAATAGAAATGTCACTCGCCAAACGCACGTGTGTGAATGAGAACGAACGGGTTTGACGTGTGTGTGTTTGATTTATGACGTGTATTTGGAGTAGGGTTGGGTACCGAAACCCGGTGCCAATACGGCACCGGATCGACTCAGAATGCGACTGTCGGTGCCTCATTTCGGTGCCACTTCAATGAAATATTTGTCCACTGGTGCAACGACACGGACGTAAGAAGCATCAGATTGTAAATACTGCGTTCATGGGGAGTCAGAATGCTCTTTAAAACGTTCAAATCTGATGCTGCACAAAAACTAACAATGTTGTTTCTAATCTTTGACACGTTTTATCCCAAATCAGTGACATCATTTATGAATTTGGCAATTAAAGAGTTAAAATCCTGATTTTTTTTTTTTAAATTTAGTCGTTTTGATCAGGACTGAGGTTGATTAGTAGATTTAAGCAAAAAAAAAAATGGAAAAAAAATATTTCTCTGATACATTTTTAAAGCAGTTAAAATCGTAACGAAAGGGTGGTGAATTTGCCCACAGAGTCCTGTTGAGTTTTTGAACATTTTCAAAGCATTTTCCCAAAATATGTGTCAAAATAAGATTTGTCACCAAAAATCATTCCATTTGCTGAAACACGGAGAAAGTTACGGCCAAATTAAGACTCAAAAATTCCCCATAGTGGATGAAAACATCCCGGACGGCACATAAAGGGTTAAACTTTTAATATATTGTTCAATTTAAAGAACTTTTTTTGTCCAATAAAAAGGCATTCTTGACCGAGTCATCCACCATCATTTTGTGGCGTTTTTTTTAAAGTATCGGTTCAGGCACCGGTATCAAAAAAAAAAACCCCAAACGATACCCAACCCTAATTTTGGAGTCAGAGAAGGTAATTGAATGTATGAGTTTGTTGGGAAAGAATGGGAAAATGCTTCCAGCGACGCAGCCCAAAATGTCAGTCATCTCATTCATTCAACAATCCTAAAAGATTCACCCTTCAAACTGTAGAAAGAGAAAACTTCCTCGCAAATATTTCACCGGAGCAGACGAGAGCCGATCTGCGGTTTGGTGTTTTGATGTGTAATCAATTGAAATTGAAGGGGAAGAGCGGTTCAACGTGGAAAATGTAATGATGTGGTTAGTTTTACTGCAGGGCAGAGGCAATCTGAAGCAGAAACACAGCAGAACACATGCTAATGAGATATCTGTTTCTCCTCCTAATAAATACAAGTCGAGTCTCACCATTGATCTCAAGAGCGCCTCGAGGGGATCTCAAGTCTCCCCGAGGTATGTGCATTAGTGGGACAGGAAAGAGAAACCCCCATACGGTTGTGTAAAAGCGGAGTTGGGACAAGAAAAGTCTTGTAGGTCATTCTCACGAAGAACTCTGAATGCATGAATAACATTCATTGAAATCAAAGCCTGTCTGACTGACTACGGCCGGGTTTTGTCATTCAGTAATGAATTACGACTTTTAAATTCCAGTTCAATTCAAGAATTAGCAGATTTTTTTTTTTAAAAAGAAGAAAAATCAATAAAACTCGCAAGTGTACTTTTTAATAACATTTCTCATGTCATCACTGAACATCCGGTCCAACGTTATGATCAATTTATGCATACAGCAAATTAATAACGCTTTACAAAGAGGTTAAACAGGACCTATAATGCTCTTCATTTTTCATTTGCTCTTTCACCAGATGTAATATGAATCTCTTCAGCTCAAAATCCCCCACAGATCATTTATCATCACTTGTCAAATTTGATTTGGATGCGAGTAAAAACACGCCGTTTTTGTGCGTGTCCCTTTAAATGCAAATGAGCTGCTGCTCCAGAAGAGGGCGGAGCTTCAACAGCTCCACAACAACAAAGCTGGAGAATCTCACGCAGACGCTGTTCAAACCGAGACTCAGTTCCAACTTTTAGTCGTTTCTGAACGGTTCGTGGATAAATTGATGTCGTTGCTGTGGAGTCGATCAACTCGTCACTAGCGTGTGTCGTCACGTTCGTCTTTTTTCCTCGAATCGACCCTCGTTTGTGAAGCGGTCCGGCGTAAAACGACGGCATCGACAACACTCGACGACAACAACTCTAAAGCAGCCCGACATGGCCCCGCCCCCTTTGATGAGTGTTCTCAGGGGCGGGGTTTATGTAAATTTTAGGTTTAGGGATGTCACTAACGCAGGAAGAAGCTCGTTGTAGTTCCTACCAGCCGTTTGTTGTAGTTCTTGACCAGAGAGAGAGAAAAAAAATTCTAATTTACATTGACTATCAAAGTATTTATTTTATCTACTATGACCGTAAATAGGGGGCGAGATCTGTCGGGTTCCTGACATTCTTACAAATATCTTCCTACAAGTAAATGATGACAGAATTTTTATTTTTTCGGGTGAACTATCCCTTTAACTGGAATCGATATCAGGTCCACAGTATTCACCATTATTGACTGCAGAAACTGCTCTTGAAAACACAGCTACGGCTTTCACCATAAACGGCTCCGACGTTAATCAATACCCAACATTAACCAGAGCAACAGATGATTTACAGAGGAAGGCAGCTAATGAATGTGCCTTTAGCTTGATGAAGAATAAAATCCCAAAGCTTCTAAAAATATCTCAAACCTTTTCAGTCATTTTTGTTTTTAAATGTATAGTCCTTTATCGGGCGCGCTCTGCGGATAGCGGGATGTCACCGAGCACAAAGCAACCTTAATTAAGGTGACTTTATGGGAAAGTGTCGGCACATTTTGTTGAGCTCGCATCATATAATAGTAATTAATCAGTGGAAACTAAGCGTGGCATACAAAGATATCCATTTAAAAGAGAAACAGCTGCTTTTGTGTTATTATCAGGCTGGGCTTTAATCACTTGCCTTTTTTCAGAGAGCTCGTTTGCCTTAATGAGGCCAAACAGCCTCAAATATACCGTGGATATACTGCGCTCAAAACACGACTCTGTATTTGCCTTTCACACCGACATATTCAAGTAATATTAATGATGGTGAACATTTTCTCTTATCTTGAGGACCACATAAGTTAAAAATGGCTCATCTTACCCCTCCATGGAGCTGGATGGTTGTTTAGCAGGCTTGGACTAACATCTAGCTCTATAGAGGGGTAAGATGAGCCATTTTTTACTTATGTGGTCCTCAAGATAAAGAGAAAATGAAGCAGAAGAATAATGAAAGCATCTAAATGATCAGAATACATCTATGACGGTGTTCTAAACATATGGCTTCTTATTGAATTTTTTTTTTTCCTGTGGCTCAATTTACCCCCGGTTCGGGGTAAGTTGAGCCGAGTCTGTGGGTAGTTGTACCTCTTTTAAAAACTAATTCAATAATCAAATTTCCATTTACAAACATCCATATTTATTTTCTTAAAGCAATAACTTCAACATAACACCAATCGATGTTGAAATTTCAATATATTTTTCTTTTCTGAGACAATATTTTAAACACCAAAGCTGTAACCTTCCCTAAAAACCGACTAAACAGAGAGTTTGTTGAGTAAAATTAAATTACAGTTAATTAGTAAACATATTAGAAGGATTTGAATTTCCCTTCCTATAAAATAAAATAAAAAAGAACTAAACCAGTTATGTAATATTCCATTAAAATTATACCATTTTATAAGTTAAAACACTGGCTCAATTTACCCCAAAGCACTTGGCTCACTTTGCCCCATAGCTCCTATTTGGAGGGGGGGGGTTACCAGTTCAGGATAATATTTGAATGATTTTATACGTTGCTAAATCACCAATATGTATTAAATATTTTTACATCTATTATGCTAAAATCTTACTTTGACAAAGACATTTTTACGTTCCACTCCGCCCATGTGCTTCTCCTTTTCACAGCCTCTGGTAGAAATGATGGGTGATTCCAAAATCTATGATCACATGACAATAATAGTGTACAGCTGCCAAGAGATCGGAGGTGGCTCAACTTACCCCGCCGGCACATCTTACCCCACCGCTTCAAAACGCCTTACCATCATGACGTTGAGTCGTACATATAAGGGAAAAACCACTCGTTTTCTTCAGAAAATGTAGTTTACCATATTTTTGTAGTTAGCCTCAGATAAAGGGAGTATTAAGTTGCTGACATCAGCTTATTGTTCGCCAGTCAAGAGTGACATCTACTGAACTGGTCACGCCATTTCCGTCGGTTCATTCATGCCCTCTGAAAAAGGAAGTCAAAATCACAGAATCACAGGATTGTTAATTCTGCGGTGGGCCAAACATTTCTGAAATGATTGCTTCATGAATGACCTTTTGTGCAACATAAAACCCAGTAAAAGGCTCGCCTGAGGACAAGAAGGGAGTCATATCTTATCTTTGTGGAATATCTTGCCGACCTACTAAATTGACTCCCGGAATCAGTTAAACATAATTGTTCAGTGTTCCTCCTTTTACATCACCCAACTTCAAAATGCCAAGCAGGGAAAAAAAGATCAGCTTCATTTAACAAGGAACCTGTTGTAATGAATTAGAAACCCAGATAAGACGACAGATCACTGAATGACCGGCCGCCTTTTCACACTCCGCTGGGACAGCTACGGCCCGGCCCGGCCCGGCCCGTGCCGACGAAATCATCTGTGTGGGCACACTCCAGTTCTTTCGGAAAAACACAGCTTTATTTTGATTGTCTGGGATTCAAAATTGGATAGGGTTGGACAACTTCCGCAAATGTCAACATATTCCAAAGGTCTCAAGCCACTGTTGAGAGAACAGAATAATGAATGAGATGGAAGCCAACAATCCATTTACTGCGCTAAAAAAAACCCCAAAACCCTTGCTGTGTACCAAAATACTGCAAATGGAACTCAATCGCCTCCATGGGTCTCTATTCAAACGTGGGAGAAACAAGCAGAACAGTGTGATGCCTATATCCATTAGTTACACTGTGAATTTACTTGAATTAATAAAACATTTTGCACTCAGAAAGCCATGTACCTTCTGTGATCTCCCACCTGGGATTCGTTCTGACGAATGCACAGCACATTTCAGGAATGGTTTGTGGAACTTTCAAGAAAATTAAGCCATTCAGAACGAACGAGAAACACCGTCTCAATCGCGAGACATTCATGGCCCAATTCTGCGGCTCTAGTCTCGGTGTTTATGTCGGCGGAGTCTGGGTAGTTGTGCAAATGAGCTTTCCATCAGCTCCACGGGACAGGAGCAGTCAGTCACTCTGGTTTACAATCTCCCTCCCGGGCGCTCATGGCTTTCACAGCGCTAACAGATTTGGACAGCTCACTGCTGATGGTTTCCATGTGCTTCATACTTCAACTTGAGAAACGGTTCCAAGCAAAACAGCTCGCTAATTAGTTTTTCATTGTGCAGCGTCTGCATAAACATGTACCTATGTAAAAACCCAACTACAATAATGCCAAGTAAGCTCAGCTCACCGAGTAGCAGGAGACATAGAGGTTAACGTCTCACCTTAAAACTAAAGCCTTGGGTGTACTTGGCTTTTTTTGTTGAACGCTCACGGTTGAACGCACAGCCTTTGAAAGTATACTTCATACACAGGCGTTCGACGTCGCCTCCCTCGTTGCGGTAGCTCGCATGGGTTCCGGTCTGTTTTGTTTTTGCATACTATACCACCTATGTGCCTATACGACCTTGTGAATCGACGGCAAACCTCCCGGCACGGTTGCCACCTTGTGGATAAACTAATTACTGCAAAAAAATAAAAAATTAAATGCGCGGTTACAAAAATCCTGGCCGCGCCCAAACTCACTATACGCTTACCCTCGCATCCTCGTAACACTATTCGTTGGGCTTGAGGGCACGTTTACATGACAACGACGTACTACAAATGGAAATTCGCGTACAGGTGACAATGTTGTCAAAACCATCCGTGAAAAAAGGCTGTATTATTCATGCCAGGCCAGTAGATGGCGAATGTCACTTTAATAAGAAACGCTACGCGTCTATAGGCACGAAACACGCGCAACATCACCCTTTCCACAAATTTGCATGTTTACATGAAGACGATGACGTATTAAGTAATAAACTTACCCTTGGCTTTTATTAGGCCCCCAAAATGCTGTTGTCATGCAAATTAACGACCAAAACACATAAAACATTTTCCGTTTTTAGTTGAAAACGGTGTCATGTAAACAGCTCCGAAAACTATTTATGCTTCTCTCTAGCTATAAAATAAACAAAAGAACAAATATATGCGCCCAATCGTAATAATTAAGAAAAAAAAAATCTGATAAATTTACGGTAAAAAAGCGTATTTCATACAATGACTTGTTTTTCACTTCCAAAAACAGAAAATTGAATGGTATTTTACTGTAAAACTACTTTAAATGTACAGTTATTTGCCGTATATAGTACAGAAACTTCCTGTAAACCAATTAACTCTTTTTCACCGTAGCATTTTTAGTCTTTTACTGTTAAAATCACAATTTTTTACAGTGTATATAAAGCCACATGATAGCCTTGTGTGTGGAATTTCCAACAAAAGATTAAACAATGATTTAAATTTTGGTTTGTTGCTCAAAAACACTGCGGGTACTGTACAAAAAGATGGACTTCAACTAAAAGCGAACACAACAAAAAATACAATTGTATATTTTACTGCTCATTTTCCTCGTGTACACTTTAAATACCTGAAATCTACATTGATAAGTAAGCAATAAGGTACGAGAGGCTGCGCTGTATCGTAAATGCGCTTGGCGTCGTGCCCAACGACGTGACTTATTCACGTTACAGCACTAGCTGCTTTCATAAAACGGTTACCACACAATATAAATGTTAAAGCCAAAAATATGTATCAATGCTACTTTCATGAAGTAAAATCAGTAAACGCCTTCCTTCCGCCGGAAAAAATAGTCCCCGACCGTTACGTTGCTAAGAGCGGTTGTTAAGGGTGTTGTGCAGTGATAAAACCGTCGTGTTTTATCGTGAATAAAAGCTATTGACCAATCAGAATCAAGGACAGAAACTAACAGTTTTATAAATGCTGAAATAGCCTACCACTTCTATACACTCTCCTCCTTTATTCTCGAGAACGAGATGCATTCTTAGCATTCCAAACTCTGTAAAGAACTAAAACACCGTTTGATTTTCTAAATCAAAAGAAAAACTACTTTCGAAACGGCACGTACACTTAACAGATGCGAAAACTCACGGCACCCACACAGCTTTCTCTCCCTCGAGCACCAGACTCTGTTTATGACACGGCTGATAAAGGACAAAGTTCTGCATATTTTTTCGTTCTTGTTGTTCAAGGAAATGTGAGCACACAGATTTGTGTTAATGCACTGAAGTGTAGCAAATGTGTGCAAATAAGAGCATGCTGCGCGCAAGTTAATTACGCACTAAAAGGGAAGCACTCATTAGCATTATCTTGAAGTGTAAACGATGTATATTCATTAGTTACGGACTTTGTAGTCCCCGGCCTGGGTCTGGTGTAAATACCGCAGATTCGTTTTAAACGCAAAGCGCCCTCCGTCGCTCTCCTCGAGTTCCTTTCAAATCACTTTTTACAAAATGTAAATGTGGTCCTTCTGGCCTGGGGTTCGTCCGAATAAAGACTTCTTTCTCTCTGTGGTTATAATTGTCTTTCATTGGAGTGCTGCCCTCCTCCTCGACGTTGACATCAGCCCTTTCCTCCAGGGGTGCGCTCTCTGACCCCTCTTTACTCTCTGGAGAAGGAACGCCGCTTGTTGTGTGGCATTTCTCACAGTGGGCCATTCTGCAAGTATATTTCAAAGCAGACTCGGACGCGCTCCTGGCCTGAGCCGTCAGGACCCAGCTGGCTTTCCGCTGCCAGCTGCATCCAGTGGTTATTCCTCACAGGCTCATCCCCAGGTGTCCTTCCCTTCTGCCCTGTAATTCCCTTCTCTTTCATCCTCACAGGATGTCCAACTTGTATTATAGCCTCATTCAATAAAACAACATCCAGAGGAGCCGAGGCAGATACAGACACTCAAACAGATTATTTGCAGATGCGATGGGTTTTCAAGAGCTCTGAAAACAAACTTTGCCATTTCAGCTCGAGAGAGAGAGAACATTTCCAACGCTTCTAATCTCCCCCAAATAGGGATTAATTGCTAATTAAAAGGAAAGATAAAATAAACCTATTAAGGAAAAAGGGGACAAGAGATGTAATGTGTACAAAAATAATCACTGGCCTGATAATAGAAATGTATTTAATAACACAAGATTAGCGCTAGATTCTCGTGGTGAACTAACGGCAGAATAAAACACACCATCCCTCTTTGCTCACGAGTTCAGTGTGTTGCTAAATGATCGCTGTTATGTTCTGGTTGTTTAACATGTTTGCTAATCTAATCACTTCTGTGTAGAAGTGGTAGGATGGATATTAAAGGTGCAGTAAGGATCAGATCTGGATCAGATCGAACAGCACAACACACTTGTAGCCAATCCGGAGTAGGAGGAGTATATACTCATGATGAGGAAGGATATACACTCGATGAGAAGGTAGAAGCATTAGGGGGCGTATATACATGATGGGGGAGGAGAGAGAAAGAGCCAATCAGCAGGAGGGGGCGTGTCCACTCATGATGGGGGAGGAGAGAGAGCCAATGAGCAGTAGGGGGCGTGTCCACTCATGAGGAAGGAGAGTAAGCCAATCAGCAGTGGGGGGTGTGTCCACTCATGATGAGGGAGGAGAGAGTGTGGGTCAATCAGCAAGAGGGGGCGTGTCCACTCATGATGGGGGAGGAGACAGCCAATCAGCAGTAGGAGGCGTGCCCACTCATGATGGGGGAGGAGAGTGAGCCAATCAGCAGTAGGGGGTGTGTCCACTCATGATGGGGGAGGAGAGAGAGTGAGTCAATCAGCAGGAGGGGCGTGTCCACTCATGATGAGGGAGGAGAGAGAGTGAGTCAATCAGCAGGAGGGGGCGTGTCCACTCATGATGAGGGAGGAGAGAGTGTGGGTCAATCAGCAGGAGGGGCGTGTCCACTCATGATGAGGGAGGAGAGAGTGTGGGTCAATCAGCAGGAGGGGGCGTGTCCACTCATGATGAGGGAGGAGAGAGAGAGTCAATCAGCAGGAGGGGCGTGTCCACTCATGATGAGGGAGGAGAGAGTGTGGGTCAATCAGCAGGAGGGGGCGTGTCCACTCATGATGAGGGAGGAGAGAGTGTGGGTCAATCAGCAGGAGGGGGCGTGTCCACTCATGATGAGGGAGGAGAGAGTGTGGGTCAATCAGCAGGAGGGGGCGTGTCCACTCATGATGAGGGAGGAGAGAGAGTGAGTCAATCAGCAGGAGGGGGCGTGTCCACTCATGATGAGGGAGGAGAGAGAGTGAGTCAATCAGCAGGAGGGGGCGTGTCCACTCATGATGAGGGAGGAGAGAGTGTGGGTCAATCAGCAGGAGGGGGCGTGTCCACTCATGATGAGGGAGGAGAGAGAGTGAGTCAATCAGCAGGAGGGGGCGTGTCCACTCATGATGAGGGAGGAGAGAGTGTGGGTCAATCAGCAGGAAGGGGCGTGTCCACTCATGATGAGGGAGTAGAGAGTGTGGGTCAATCAGCAGGAGGGGGCGTGTCCACTCATGATGAGGGAGGAGAGAGTGTGGGTCAATCAGCAGGAGGGGGCGTGTCCACTCATGATGAGGGAGGAGAGAGTGTGGGTCAATCAGCAGGAGGGGGCGTGTCCACTCATGATGAGGGAGGAGAGAGTGTGGGTCAATCAGCAGGAGGGGGCGTGTCCACTCATGATGAGGGAGGAGAGAGAGTGAGTCAATCAGCAGGAGGGGGCGTGTCCACTCATGATGAGGGAGGAGAGAGTGTGGGTCAATCAGCAGGAGGGGGCGTGTCCACTCATGATGAGGGAGGAGAGAGAGTGAGTCAATCAGCAGGAGGGGATCTTTTATTATTATTTAGTGCCTTTTACTTCAGAGGATTTGTACCATAGCAGAAAATGGTCAGTTATGAATTGTTTTTGTAATTGCAAAATTTTTTTTTGTAATTGTTCAACGTGTCGACAGGTTCGCTATGTAGTATGTGGTCGCTCTAGTTGGTGCTTAACAGAAGCCCATGCAAGCGTATTGCAAGTTTTTGATTGTTTCCGCCATCCATCAGGTGTAAAGCATAATTCAGAATGCATAATTCATAAATGTAATAGCACCCTTCTGCTCAAAAAGCTGCTTGATTAGTCCAACTCATGTGTGACACAAATGCATAAAGTTTTCTAAAGACAGGGACTTGTTGCTCATATCTGGTGTTAGGGATTTAAACAAGTAACAGAAATGATTCACTTTCAGCACGCGCCACTAAAACACCGCAATAGTTCGTTTGCGATCTGCGGCGCCAGAAGACTCCCCGTCTGTCATCACGTTTAGCTTTGCTTCGAGAGCGTTCGCGTTTATGCTTTATTTAGTGTATGCACCACTAAGTGTTTAATTATTTTGGCAGATGTGTCTGATGAGGAAGACACACAGAAATTGTCAATAACATTATCCGTGAAGAGAAGAGCGCGAGTGTGAGATGAATTTCATAAACAGAGGAAGAGAGTATTAAAAACTGGAGGATTATGAAAAGAGGTATAAAATGGGATTGCCAGGATTTTCATACTTTCTGCAACATGGCAGATCGTCCTCACTCGACATCAAAAAGAGAATTGTGGGGCAAAATTCATCAGCTTGGCAACTAGGACGGCAGCGCTTACTCACTACAGATCTGCCATCAGTGAGATTAGCGAAGCACTCCAGACTGATGCAGAACTCGTACGACTGTAATGACAAACAGCAGGTGTATTGCCCGCAGGAAGTGATTGGATGATGGCAAAGCCAATGCTACCTGATTTCACCTAATCACACATAAGACTCTGCCAGCAGACAACTTATACCGGCTACTTTAAAGTCAACATGAAGCGGCAATCGCAACCCATTTGACTTTCATAACGTGCTGGACTTTCAAGCGAAACAGAATATTCAACAAGAGGCTTGATTTTATCCATCAAGAATTGATTGGATCGTGAACAGTGGGCGTTAGATAACAGATTAGAGCCAGGCGTGAATGCGAGTTTGAGAGTTTGATTTGGTCCGGCTTCGTTTCCCACTCCCACATCATCTGTTGCCGTGCGACGACTGCAAACTACATCCTACAGCGATGAGCACTGACCGCTGCCTGCATCATCCCGGCCATTCAGGATGGATTTCAAAGACCGGAAACTTCAGCCAGCGAGAGCCTATATAAGCCAAACAGACACTTCTCTGACCACTGGCTTCTTTGTTCTAGTCATTTAGGATGGATTTCAAAAGACTCGGGAATGCCAACTCCAGTCGGACTGAAGGATGCAGCACTGAACACTACCTGCGTCACCATATACGGCGCCCGAGTCATCATATCCTGGGAAAATCTTTACCTTTTGTCACATTACACCGTGGAAAATACGTTTTTTTTGAGCTGTATGTGCACAACTCTCATCGAACAATCTGGAAGATTATTCAAATAAATACCTGGTTTGGTAAAGTGATCAACCCTTTAGAGTTTACCAACATAAACTTGCTCAGGTGCAACCAATCAACATCCAGATCAAACACCAGGCCAATCGACCCGTCGCCGTTAGTTTGATTGACAGGCGATCTGACCAATCATAACCCCGAATCGGTCAAAGCGGTCAGGGGAGTTAGTAGATGAACGTCGGTGAACTTGAATCACGTCTTGAAACGACATTCCTTCTGATGTTCATTCATGTTTATTTGATGCTATAAATGAACTAGTATGAAGAGATGATCGACACATTAAACACACACTAGACGCTATTTATTGATTCAACTTCTTTAAAACATTACAATATTTTAAATATGAAACCGTTTCATACGTCGTCAGTGTCCTTGATGTTTTTTTCACTGCGTGAGAACGTGATGTGTGGCGCGAGAGCGGACATAGCAACAGTAACTAAAGGGGGCGGGGCTTCGCGAAAGGTCAATTGAACATTGTTACTTTAAGGTTCTCGTTAAGCCAGCTTGGTGATTTGCGATGAACCGTTAGCTGTAACTCTGTACATCAACAAACCATCAATGGTCGACTTTAAATATTGCACTTATATTTTACACACTTGCCAATAAACCAGTTTTATTGATTGCCGTAAAGATGGAACGTTTGAATAAGAAATGCACCGTCTGTAATTAGACTCTCATACGCAACACTTTCCATTTGTTCATCCTTCTGAGATTGCCTCCATTTGTAAAACAAATATTTCAAGATATACGAAATGCAACATTCGATAGAAAACATTAAAAAATAAAGACGAATTACCACTATAACCAGCGAGAGAGAACAGTTTATTAGCGCAAAAATTCGCCACACCTTGAACTAGTTTATCACTTGGTTTCCACAGGTTTAAAAATACATTTTTGTCAAAGTATGAAGTCCTCTCACGAAAACTTTTCTTGTGAACGAATTACACAAAGCGACCCATTCAATCAATGATTATATTCAATTAATCTAAGCGAAGCGCACAATAAAACTTCAATTTGCAGCGTGTTGACTTTTCCCACACAAAAGTGAAAACTGATAGTCGAACTGAATTTTGCCGAAGATAAACACTGACTTTTTTTTTTTTATGTCGTCTTACATTTGAATAACTAACACTAGACCTTAAGCGACTATATACTGGTTATATAGTCTATCACTATTATATAAGTATAATAGCTTGACACACAAAAAAGTGACATTTCACCTGAATCTTTCCAGCTGGATTATTATTATCATTATGTTTTTTGAAGTTTCCACTATTAGTAGTGTATAGTACTGCAAAAAATCCACCATGGTTGGGAAAGTGCTTTCAAAAGGCCTCCAGGATGAAGTTTAAGAAAGGCACGAGTTAGGAAAAGGCCTCAAAAACATTTGAAGGGTCCCCCTGAAAACTGTTCATGAAGTGGAAAGCGTATGACACTGACTTGAATCCCATAGAAAGTCTGCGGATGGACTTAAAGAGAGCACAATTATTGCCGCTCACCATTCACTCAACTTGAGCAATTCTGCAAGAACGAATGGGCGAATATTCCTCAATCTAGGTGTGCAAAGCTAGTACAGACATTTCCATGAAGATTAACGGCTGTAAGTAAAGCAAAAGGAGTATTAGATCACGGGACTGATGACTTTTTCAACCGTCATTCTTGTTTTTAAATCAATTTTAGGAACTTGCCTTTTTCCTTAATTTGTTGCAAGGCAAAATTTTGTAAATAAAGAAAAAAAAAAAATTTTTTTTTTTTTTTTTTTTTGGGGAATGGGTTTTGATTTCAGGCTTTATGACAAAAAGTATTAAAAAAAAAAAAAGGTATGATGATTTTCTGTAGGCACTGTAATTATAGTCTGTTTGAGAATGAAAAATGTCTGTAAAGTCACTCGAAAATTAGTTATACTTTATATCAGCAAATCCCGTTTCTGAATCCCTCAAATGCCTCGATTGTGGTCTCGAGTTTTCTTCTGGGAACGTACGTCACAACACCCCTCATCTAAATAACTAGCAAGGCATCCAACTGCACAAGGCATTCGAAGAACACAGTAAAACGGTGAAATACGATCACAATTTAAAAAGCTGAATCGTAATATGAGTGGGAACCATGATACTGTACATGTGTTCAGGATTCTTTGACAATAGAAAGTTGAAAATAACAGCATTTATTTGAAATAGAAATGTTTTGAATGGTATTTTTATTCATTTATTTAACAACAGTCATTTCTGGCTTGCTCACCAGGGGGGTTGAGACTTTTTTTTTTTTTGTAAAGCCGTTTTAAGACATTATGGATTGTGGTGAGTGCGATACAAATAAAGATTGTAGAGGACGTCACCGTCACCCAGCTTCCTATCGAATATAACCACCGTTATTATTGCCGTCGCCTTTAATGCACGTGTATTAATTATTGACAAGATTTCAGAAAGACTCCTTTAGCTACAATAATGGGCTAAAACAGTTATTTGGTCATAAACTGAATATTTTCTCCACCCGTGCAACCTAGCTATTGTCAGCTGAAAAGTGAAGTCCTTTTAAGGGGTGGAGATAATCTTTACATCCATAACATTACAAAAGACAAACATTTTCTTTTGTAAGAAAGAGAAAAGAGATCAAGTAATACGCATTTCTGAAGTGAATTAGGCCGAGTTTCAGTCACTTTAAAGTAACATGAAGCACTTCGTCTTCACCTGATGGCTGTAGAGTTTCTCTCAGATGTAATAAAATGGAAAACTCATGTTCATCATATAATATACCCCATAAGAGCACATCCAGATTGTGTTTCATGCTTGGTCACAGTTTGCGTTTAAATGTGGAGCTATGCGCGTCTTTAACAAGCACATTTCAAAAACAAAAACCTAATCAGTTTAACCAATCGAGTTTAAATAAAACAGTGTCTTGAGTGCCTTATTAAACATAACAAATCTTGCATTTTGAGACATTGCATGGCAGAAATCATGACAAATAAGCACCACATATAAAAAAATACCACATATTTTGCATAGGCTTTGATATTAAATTTATAACAGCCGAACAACTGTAGTGCTACTGTGAGTGTGATGATGGTTTTTCAATTGCTGTGGATATTACGCCCTGTGCACGGTGTTGGGATCACATTGAAAACGTCCACAAAACAAACAAGTGATGTGGTTTGGATGGGCTGAGAAACCTGAGGGAAATCACACATCTGTCATTTCATCCTCCAATTCGTCTCCCTCGGTTTCGCCTTCTCCTTCCACTTCCTCCTCATCCTCCGATGTCATATCCGGCTCATCCATCTGGGACACGCACTTCTGACAGGAACAGATGAATAAATAATTCTCCCTGAAAATGAGAGGGGGGGGGGGGGAAACCGTGTCATTTCTCATATAAAAAGGCAAAATTAACACAAAAATTACAATTATGTCTCTAATTCACACGTCTTTCTAAACCTGTACAGAGTTCAACGGTAGACCGTCGTCGGGCCAATGAAATTTGGGTGTATGCTTCAGACACCGGTCACACTGATTGCATTCCCCCATTGCATCCAAGAAACAGTGTCTCGTTCGCCTTCCCAGGGAACCATGATTACATCCGTAACCCGAGACGCCCGAATTCCACTGATTTTTAAACATTAAAAATTATGCTAAAATAATGTGGGCTAACAGCTTCAGCTAATGCAAATGCCATGGATTAACAACCTCACAGCTCACAGTAAAGTTCTTTTAATGGAGAAAATGGAGTATTTACTTCTGTTGCACTCTATTATCTTTTATTTTCAGTCAAACCACAAAAAAAGAAAGAAAAAAAAAAGGGAAAAAAGTAAACAATTGTTATGCAGCTCAACACTTTTGTGTGAGAATAAACTAGTGTGACATTTCAAACAAAACCAGGAGAAACCAAAGTTCATTTCTAAAACAGTTTGTCCAAGGGATTTTACGGAAAAGTTCGCTCTGCCTGGTTAATTTAGCTAAACGCCACTATCAACGTTGGATGTTTGCCGCTGAAAATATTTTTGACTCCCAAGCGAAGAGTGGAAAAGAACATCTGAATGAGTGTTTAATGGTTGTTCTTTTGCCCTTTTAGAAACAAGAGATGTGTAAAGAAAATGTCTTCAATAATCTCTACTCTTGTCCTCTAACCAACCAAATCAATCAATCAATCAATTCAAAGCAACACCAACCAAATCAATCAATCAGTAGCAACACCGACTTTTCAACCAAATCAAAAGCACCACACAACTAACCAAAAATCAAATCAATCAAAGCAACAACAACCATCCAACCTAATCAGTCAATCAATCAATCAATCAATCAAATCAAATTAAAATCAAAGCAACACTCCAACCATCCAACCTAATCAGTCAATCAAAATCAATCAATCAAATCAAAATCAACACACCAACCATCCAACCTAATCAGTCAATCAATCAATCAAATCAAATTAAAATCAAAGCAACACTCCAACCATCCAACCTAATCAGTCAATCAAAATCAATCAATCAAATCAAAATCAACACACCAACCATCCAACCTAATCTGTCAATCAAATCAAAGCAACACACCATCCAACCTAATCAGTCAATCAATCAATCAAATCAAATTAAAATCAAAGCAACACTCCAACCATCCAACCTAATCTGTCAATCAAATCAATCAATCAATCAATCAATCAAAGCAACACACCAACCATCCAACCTAATCAGTCAATCAAATCAATCAATCAATCAAAATCAAAGCAACACCCTAATCAGTCAATCAATCAATCAATCAATCAATCAATCAAAGCAACAACAACCATCCAACCTAATCAGTCAAATCAATCAAATCAAAATCAAAGCAACACACCAACCATCCAACCTAATCAGTCAATCAAATCAATCAATCAATCAAAATCAAAGCAACACTCCAACCATCCAACCTAATCAGTCAATCAATCAATCAATTCAAAATCAAAGCAACAACAACCATCCAACCTAATCAGTCAATCAATCAATCAATCAAATCAAATTAAAATCAAAGCAACACTCCAACCTAATCAGTCAATCAAATCAATCAATCAATCAAAATCAAAGCAACACATCAACCATCCAACCTAATCAGTCAATCAATCAATCAAATCAAATTAAAATCAAAGCAACACTCCAACCATCCAACCTAATCTGTCAATCAAATCAATCAATCAATCAATCAATCAAAGCAACACACCAACCATCCAACCTAATCAGTCAATCAAATCAATCAATCAATCAAAATCAAAGCAACACCCTAATCAGTCAATCAATCAATCAATCAATCAATCAAAGCAACAACAACCATCCAACCTAATCAGTCAAATCAATCAAATCAAAATCAAAGCAACACACCAACCATCCAACCTAATCAGTCAATCAAATCAATCAATCAATCAAAATCAAAGCAACACTCCAACCATCCAACCTAATCAGTCAATCAATCAATCAATTCAAAATCAAAGCAACAACAACCATCCAACCTAATCAGTCAATCAATCAATCAATCAAATCAAATTAAAATCAAAGCAACACTCCAACCATCCAACCTAATCAGTCAATCAAATCAATCAATCAATCAAAATCAAAGCAACACATCAACCATCCAACCTAATCAGTCAATCAAATCAATCAATCAAATCAAATTAAAATCAAAGCAACACTCCAACCATCCAACCTAATCAGTCAATCAAATCAATCAATCAATCAAAATCAAAGCAACACATCAACCATCCAACCTAATCAGTCAATCAATCAATCAATCAAATCAAATTAAAATCAAAGCAACACTCCAACCATCCAACCTAATCAGTCAATCAAATCAATCAATCAATCAAAATCAAAGCAACACATCAACCATCCAACCTAATCAGTCAATCAATCAATCAATCAAATCAAATTAAAATCAAAGCAACACTCCAACCATCCAACCTAATCAGTCAATCAAATCAATCAATCAATCAAAATCAAAGCAACAACAACCATCCAACCTAATCAGTCAAATCAATCAAATCAAAGCAAAATCAAAGCAACACCAACCATCCAACCT
>CM074297.1:19458643-19493643 GCA_037194245.1 Opsariichthys bidens
CAATATTGAGAAAAGTCAGAATTATGAGATATAAACTGACAATATTGAGAAAAGTCCGAATTATGAGAAATAAACTGACAATATTGAGAAAAGTCAGAATTATGAGATATAAACTGACAATATTGAGAAAAGTCAGAATTATGATATAAACTCGCAATATTGAGAAAAGTCAGAATTATGAGAAATAAACTGACAATATTGAGAAAAGTCAGAATTATGAGATATAAACTGACAATATTGAGAAAAGTCAGAATTATGAGATATAAACTGACAATATTGAGAAAAGTCAGAATTATGAGATATAAACTGACAATATTGAGAAAAGTCAGAATTATGATATAAACTGACAATATTGAGAAAAGTCAGAATTATGAGATATAAACTGACAATATTGAGAAAAGTCAGAATTATGATATAAACTCACAATATTGAGAAAAGTCAGAATTATGAGATATAAACTCACAATATTGAGAAAAGTCAGAATTATGATATAAACTCACAATATTGAGAAAAGTCAGAATTATGAGATATAAACTGACAATATTGAGAAAAGTCAGAATTATGAGATATAAACTGACAATATTGAGAAAAGTCAGAATTATGAGATATAAACTGACAATATTGAGAAAAGTCAGAATTATGATATAAACTCACAATATTGAGAAAAGTCAGAATTATGAGATATAAACTCACAATATTGAGAAAAGTCAGAATTATGATATAAACTCACAATATTGAGAAAAGTCAGAATTATGAGATATAAACTGACAATATTGAGAAAAGTCAGAATTATGAGATATAAACTCACAATATTGAGAAAAGTCAGAATTATGAGATATAAACTGACAATATTGAGAAAAGTCAGAATTATGAGATATAAACTCACAATATTGAGAAAAGTCTGAATTATGAGATATAAACTCACAATATTGAGAAAAGTCTGAATTATGAGATATAAACTCACAATATTGAGAAAAGTCAGAATTATGATATAAACTCACAATATTGAGAAAAGTCAGAATTATGATATAAACTCACAATATTGAGAAAAGTCAGAATTATGAGATATAAACTCACATACTAAATTCACAATTGCAAGAAAAAAAGTCAGTATATATCTCATATCTCCCAATTCTGACTTTATAACTTGCAATTATGAGTTTAAATCTCACAATTCTGAGAAAAATAAGTCAGAATTGTGAAATGCAAACTCACAATTGTGAGGGAAAAAACAACTTGTGAGAAAAAGATGCAGTGACCTTTTTTACAATTATAACATGAAAACAGTGAAAACATGAAACTGAACTCGTCTTTTTCAGACGGTCAGAGTCAGAGAATCACCAATCGCTGTTTAAATGACATTAAAACTCAAAGTAATCACTTTGGTAATCTAAAACACTTTTCAGACGGAACTGGAATCTGATTACCACCCATTTAAAATGAAACACAGTCACTCAAATGTTGTATTTTAAATACGTCACTAAGTTTCGTTACTCCCCGACCCTGCAGACGGGCCTCATTTGTTCAGCTACTCAAAGTCAGTTTCCACTGCATGCGAAATCATCACAGCTCAGCTGTACAAACCGAAAGACGTGCCAATATGAAAACAGACGATTCTCACATGAGCTTTGCAGCAGGAAAAGTCCAGAGCCCTCGCAGTTGAGGAAATCACCGGTTTCTGTAACAGGGAAGAAAAACAAAAGGATCCATTTCACACTTTTATACAATATTGTACACAGATCGATGGGCGTTTGAGTGCTAAAACGTGTGTCTGTCTCTCATGTCAAACGGGTTCAATCTATATAGATCAAGTTTGTGAGGCTCGACGCTCTAGAAACAGGTGGGAGACTAAGGAGAAAAATTACCTTTTTCGATGTCCTTGTACAACTGGTCAATAAAAGCATCCAGCTGCTCCCTCTGCTGGCCGGGAAGCTCCAGCGCGTCGCACGCATGAACCCACTGACTCAGAGAACTGCAGTCACAACGGATCAGAGTCACGTGAGGAGCGACATTCGACTGGATGCGTCGCTCTCTATGCTAAAACTGGACATTACCTGGTGCCAATACCCTGACCGTTGGTCCCAACGAGTGAAAACAGAGAGCGAAATCCTTCCGGAGTGAACCACTGGAACACAAAATTAATTTTACATTAAGTATTCAATAAAAAAATACATTTGTACATCATTGTAAATGGCTTTTTAAAAAAGGACTTTCCAAACGCTTTTCTTTATGTTAAATAAACAACGTTAAATATGTCTAGTTATTTCTACATGAAAAAAAGATTTTTTAAATGTATTGTTCTATTAAACTACATTTAAAAACAGGAATTAAATAAACAACTTTAAATATGTCTATTTATTTCTACATAAAAAAAGATTTTTTAAATTTATTGTTTTATTGTTCTATTAAACTACATTTAAAAACGGGAATTAAATAAACAACTTTAAATATGTCTTTATTTCTACATTAAAAAAAGATTTTTTAAATTTATTGTTTTATTGTTCTATTAAACTACATTTAAAAACGGGAATTAAATAAACAACTTTAAATATGTCTTTATTTCTACATTAAAAAAAGATTTTTTAAATTTATTGTTTTATTGTTCTATTAAACTACATTTAAAAACGGGAATTAAATAAACAACTTTAAATATGTCTTTATTTCTACATTAAAAAAAGATTTTTTAAATTTATTGTTTTATTGTTCTATTAAACTACATTTAAAAACGGGAATTAAATAAACAACTTTAAATATGTCTTTATTTCTACATTAAAAAAAGATTTTTTAAATTTAATGTTTTATTGTTCTATTAAACTACATTTAAAAACGGGAATTAAATAAACAACTTTAAATATGTCTTTATTTCTACATTAAAAAAAGATTTTTTAAATTTATTGTTTTATTGTTCTATTAAACTACATTTAAAAACGGGAATTAAATAAACAACTTTAAATATGTCTTTATTTCTACATTAAAAAAAGATTTTTTAAATTTATTGTTTTATTGTTCTATTAAACTACATTTAAAAACAGGAATTAAATAAACAACTTTAAATATGTCTATTTATTTCTACATAAAAAAAGATTTTTTAAATTTATGGTTTTATTGTTCTATTAAACTACATTTAAAAACGGGAATTAAATAAACAACTTTAAATATGTCTTTATTTCTACATTAAAAAAAAGATTTTTAAATTTATTGTTTTATTAAACTACATTTAAAAACAGGAATTAAATAAATAGCTTTAAATATGTCTATTTATTTCTACATAAAAAAAGATTTTTTAAATTTATTGTTTTATTGTTCTATTAAACTACATTTAAAAACGGGAATTAAATAAACAACTTTAAATATGTCTTTATTTCTACATTAAAAAAAGATTTTTTAAATTTATTGTTTTATTGTTCTATTAAACTACATTTAAAAACGGGAATTAAATAAACAACTTTAAATATGTCTTTATTTCTACATTAAAAAAGATTTTTTAAATTTATTGTTTTATTGTTCTATTAAACTACATTTAAAAACAGGAATTAAATAAACAACTTTAAATATGTCTATTTATTTCTACATAAAAAAAGATTTTTTTTAATTTATTGTTTTATTGTTCTATTAAACTACATTTAAAAACAGGAATTAAATAAACAACTTTAAATATGTCTATTTATTTCTACATTAAAAAAAGATTTTTTAAATTTATTGTTTTATTGTTCTATTAAACTACATTTAAAAACAGGAATTCAATAAACAACTTTAAATATGTCTATTTATTTCTACATTAAAAAAAGATTTTTTTTTAATTTATTGTTTTATTGTTCTATTAAACTACATTTAAAAACGGGAATTAAATAAACAACTTTAAATATGTCTTTATTTCTACATAAAAAAAAGATTTTTTAAATTTATTGGTTTATTAAACTACATTTAAAAACGGGAATTAAATAAACAACTTTAAATATGTCTTTATTTCTACATTAAAAAAAGATTTTTTAAATTTATTGTTTTATTGTTCTATTAAACTACATTTAAAAACGGGAATTAAATAAACAACTTTAAATATGTCTTTATTTCTACATTAAAAAAAGATTTTTTAAATTTATTGTTTTATTGTTCTATTAAACTACATTTAAAAACGGGAATTAAATAAACAACTTTAAATATGTCTTTATTTCTACATTAAAAAAAGATTTTTTAAATTTATTGTTTTATTGTTCTATTAAACTACATTTAAAAACGGGAATTAAATAAACAACTACAACTTTAAATATGTCTTTATTTCTACATTAAAAAAAGATTTTTTAAATTTAATGTTTTATTGTTCTATTAAACTACATTTAAAAACGGGAATTAAATAAACAACTTTAAATATGTCTTTATTTCTACATTAAAAAAAGATTTTTTAAATTTATTGTTTTATTGTTCTATTAAACTACATTTAAAAACGGGAATTAAATAAACAACTTTAAATATGTCTTTATTTCTACATTAAAAAAAGATTTTTTAAATTTATTGTTTTATTGTTCTATTAAACTACATTTAAAAACAGGAATTAAATAAACAACTTTAAATATGTCTATTTATTTCTACATAAAAAAAGATTTTTTAAATTTATGGTTTTATTGTTCTATTAAACTACATTTAAAAACGGGAATTAAATAAACAACTTTAAATATGTCTTTATTTCTACATTAAAAAAAAGATTTTTAAATTTATTGTTTTATTAAACTACATTTAAAAACAGGAATTAAATAAATAGCTTTAAATATGTCTATTTATTTCTACATAAAAAAAGATTTTTTAAATTTATTGTTTTATTGTTCTATTAAACTACATTTAAAAACGGGAATTAAATAAACAACTTTAAATATGTCTTTATTTCTACATTAAAAAAAGATTTTTTAAATTTATTGTTTTATTGTTCTATTAAACTACATTTAAAAACGGGAATTAAATAAACAACTTTAAATATGTCTTTATTTCTACATTAAAAAAAGATTTTTTAAATTTATTGTTTTATTGTTCTATTAAACTACATTTAAAAACAGGAATTAAATAAACAACTTTAAATATGTCTATTTATTTCTACATAAAAAAAGATTTTTTTTAATTTATTGTTTTATTGTTCTATTAAACTACATTTAAAAACAGGAATTAAATAAACAACTTTAAATATGTCTATTTATTTCTACATTAAAAAAAGATTTTTTAAATTTATTGTTTTATTGTTCTATTAAACTACATTTAAAAACAGGAATTCAATAAACAACTTTAAATATGTCTATTTATTTCTACATTAAAAAAAGATTTTTTTTTAATTTATTGTTTTATTGTTCTATTAAACTACATTTAAAAACGGGAATTAAATAAACAACTTTAAATATGTCTTTATTTCTACATAAAAAAAAGATTTTTTAAATTTATTGGTTTATTAAACTACATTTAAAAACGGGAATTAAATAAACAACTTTAAATATGTCTTTATTTCTACATTAAAAAAAGATTTTTTAAATTTATTGTTCTATTAAACTACATTTAAAAACGGGAATAAATATATTAAAAGTGATTTATTTACATACATTTTTAGTTCTTCGTTTTATTTTTATGTGGCACTCCTGCTCCTCCATATGCATGTAGCGCAAGTTCGTTTAATTTTTATGATTGCTTTTCATTAAATCAAAGACAGACGACGTCTGACCTGACTAAGATGATCCTCGTACAGCGCTGTGGTAAACAAGTTACGCAGCAAGGCCAGCTGTCCCTGTTTTGGAGCACAAAATTCCCAATATTAATTTATACCATAAAAAAAAAAAAAAAAAAAACACTCATTTGTCACTACTGTGAAAAATTCAAAACTTTGATTAGATTTAGTACTTGCCTGAAACTTCTCTCCCAACAATTTATGAACTATTTCCTCCTCTTCATTTGCTGTGCGACTGCAAAAATGAGAGAATAACCTCCGGCAGTGGCCCTTATCTTCAGCCTGAAACAACAGCAAAAGCATTTTGTGTTTGTTTGCAGTCATTTCACTCTTTAATTTATGCAAACAATACTCTTTAGACACTCATTCGGACCAATAAAGAGAAAATAACCTGCTTGACGGTGGCCACCATCCTTGCCATGATCATGATGCTGGAGGTTTCTGGAGGGTAATGGACATTCCTGGATAATACGCAAAAACAATTTAATTCAGGAGCAGTCGTATGATTCGAGGTCTATGCACCAACAGCCTTCAAAAGAAATCAGAAATCAAATACTAACAAGGACTGCACAACTTCTCTGAGGACTTTCAGAGTATGAATAGAGTTTGCATTTTAACGATTCCGATTCTTATTGATTCCTAATTTCGATTGCAATGAAAAAATTGGTTATTAACTTTTATTCTAAGATCTAACAAGATGTATAATATAAGTGTCTCCAGAATGTTAGTGTGAAGTTTCAGCTCAAAATCCCCCACAGATCATTTATTATAGATTTGGGTGTGAGCACAAACACGCCGTTTTTGTGCGTGTCCCTTTAAATGCAAATGAGCTGCTGCTCCAGAAGAGGGCGGAGCTTCAACAGCTCAACAACAACAAAGCTGGAGAATCTCACGCAGACGCTGTTCAAACCGAGACTCAGTTCCAACTTTTAGTCGTTTCTGAACGGTTCGTGGATAAATTGATGTCGTTGCTGTGGAGTCGATCAACTCGTCACTAGCGTGTGTCGTCACGTTCGTCTTTTTTCCTCGAATCGACCCTCGTTTGTGAAGCGGTCCGGCGTAAAACGACGGCATCGACAACACTCGACGACAACAACTCTAAAGCAGCCCGACATGGCCCCGCCCCCTTTGATGAGTGTTCTCAGGGGCGGGGTTTATGTAAATTTGAGGGTTTGTGATGTCACACAGAGGAAGAAGCTCGTTGTAGTTCCTACCAGCCGTTTGTTGTAGTTCTTAAACAGAGAATATTGAACTTTGAGCGTCGTAACTTTGCAGCAAAACCACACACTAACTAAAGTTAAAAAGTCAAATCATAATCAACCACTCCTTTAAGATTTTCAAGTATTCATGTACAGAAACTAATCAAATGTAAAATAACACTAAATAAAATAAATTTAGTAACAGTTACTCAGTTTAAGAACAGCTTTGTCTTGTATTTGTTTAACGTCATTATAGAGACATTACTTTCAGAGCTGCACGGATCCAATATACTGATACACATGCATTTTCTTTTCACTTTTTACGTTCGCTTAAATCACAACTGACAGCGTTTATGTGAATACTTTGCCATTTTGTTTGTATTTGCCCATTGCAGTGCAAAAAGATGCAGAAGAGAACTCAGTTTAGTATGAGAGCCTTCAAAGTTCTCATTAAAATGCACAAACAGGAATCGATAAGCAGAATCACCGGTTCTAAAAACCCTATATACGAGCGAGCATTTACCTCCATGCGTCCTGCAGCTTGTTGATTGGGTGACCTGGATCATCGTGGGAGGGGCCGAGGCACAGGACCTTGTGGTATTGCTCCCATGCGGCCTGCCGGCACTCGGCACTGCAGTACGTGACCTGAGGGGAACGCACAGGAAGTCTGTTCAGGGCTGAGTCACACAGACGCCGCTGTGATGGGCTCGGTTTGAAGTCCTTGTGCTTAACCATGACATTATGTTTTGGGATGGATTTGTATTTTACACAAGTACTATTGAAAATGAACACTTGCCCTCTAAAATATCCAATGGAAAAAAATATTTTGCAGGTCATCATGACTTAAAAATGTCATTGTGTTCACTAAAGATTACTAAAAATGGTCCGTTGTGGTCAGCCTTGGAAGTGACATCTCATCTAAAGCCTTATTAATCATATTTGAAGGGTCAATTATCAATGTGATCAAAACTTCTGGTACACAACAAACAAGAGGTGCAGCTAGAGCTGATTGCACAATTCCACTGAGGAAAACTTCTTTTGGTCAAGCTGTTTTTTCATTCAGAGCATCACATCACAGTCAGTTAGAGAATTAATATCGTTTAACTCATTTAAGTATAATTTTAAGAAATGGCTTCTTCACAATCAACGATGTGAACATTAATGTTCATTTACCCATTATTATCATTATTATTATTGGTTTTCTTTTTTTTGTATGTAATGTTACATTGTATTTTAGAATTTTCATTTGTATTATGATGTCATTGTTTTTTCTATTTTGTTTCTTTTCTTGTCTCTAGTTTTTATGCCTAATAACATCTGGCAAAGGGACTACCAAAGAAAACTAGTCTAATTTGGGTACATTTACATTCATGAATGTTGATTAATGTACACCGTCCCTTTTTGAAATAAATAAATAATTAACTAACAAAAAAAATAACAAGAAACACTAATAGTTTACAATTCTGACCAAGTAAAAGGCCTATTAGTATAATTGTCAAGTCTTTACAGTGAAATCTTTACTGCATAAAACCAAGAATAATTTCAAATTGTTAGTCATATTTCAAGATGAACATTTATTGGACTCAAGAAACTTGTTTATTTGATTTTCCAAAGATACACTTTTTAAAAAAAAAAAAAAAAAAAAGGCTTTTGAGCAGTGTTGGTGTTACTGTAAAAAGCAATTACTAATTACATCTTTAAAAGTGCAATTACATTATTATACTCATTACGGTGTCTAACAAGTAATGCATTAATTATTAGTAATTACTTTCTAAATCCCATATCGACCTCGAGCAGTGGAACAGATTGGAATGTTCTATGCAATCGTTTTCCGAGAAGGAAAAATAGTTTCAACTATTTGATCTTTAGAATTTCCTCTTTAAAGAGGAAAAAAGGTGGTTTTTGACCACTGAAAACGTGTACATTTTACTCATGGAGCCGCGTTGAGATCTCCATATCTCTGGGATTGAACCATCGAGGGCCTTTAAAATGACGATACCAAAAGGAAAGTTAGTTAAGAACCTGAATCTACAAGTATATTGAGATATCTTTAATACTTCTTGAGTTACAGACATGCAAACTTGAGGCAAAAACACACAAGAAGAGCTTTTTCTCCATTTTTGAAGCGTCACCGTTGGCATATAATGAAACAAAGATGGCTAAAGTCCACAGATTTGACTCATAGATCTACCAATCTCTGTGTAAAAATAAAACTATGATGCTGCCATCTTTCTAAAGGCATTTTTACACCCCTCAAAGTTGGCTCCAAAGCTCAAGTGAAAATGGTCATTTTGACCCTCTCCACAAAATGGTGTGACATTTAATATTTTGCCTTTCATCACTTTTTATGTTTGTCTTTCTACAGAGAAAATATCCACTGGTTGATTTGCCACTGAATGACTCTAAAGATCACATGGGAACACATTAATGTCAAGTGTACCTGGCATTGTGGGCAGGCCTGGTGCCGGTCAGGTCGCACCTTACACAGCTCAGGGTGAGGCAGACTCAGAGCCGGCAGACCGCTCAACCTCCTGGCGTTCTCCTCTGCCGTCTCCAGAGCACGCAGACAGTACTCGCATGCTGAAAACGGGTAGAAGATGAACAAAGACACTGGCTTTGCTGTTTCAGTCCCCTCTCTCATGCAACAAGAGCCATTTGGGAAGAGACAAAGGAGCTGATAGTGATCAAGATGCCTGTGCATCGAGGGTCAATGAATTGTCACACGTTTAGTACAGTGGGGGAAGTTTTACTTCTGATTGGTCAGTTTGAAGGTCTCACATTTGGGTTTCAGTCACATGGTCAAGGAAAAGGATAAAAGAAGATTGCAACTATTGCTCTGTCTCTTTCTTTTACGCTCTCTTTCTTTTTACTGCCATTTGTCTTGGACACTCTCTGTCCCTTTGTCTTTCTATCTCTCAGGTCACTTTTTACATACATGCTGGGTACGATTAATGGTAAAAGTTTTTTTATCATCTCTCATTTTGTAATCATTTTAAGTGTGACCATAAACCAATATATTGTCATTAAATTCTTTCACTACAAATGATGTGCCAACTAGTTCTGATATGTTACCTATTGCAATATAATATTGTCACATTATAGCAACGCTCTCCCACATATTTAGCTATTGTAACTGCGCTTATTTCCGTCGTTGGTATAAGTAGCAGTGGGTGGAAATAGACAAGAAATCTACAGTTTTCTACCATCTTGCCGATAATATTTCTTAAGTCATTCGGCAACCCTGAACCCCTGAAGGAGATCCACCCTTAAAAAGAAAACATGCCGGGAACAGGGACACACCAACAACCAAGTCAAGTTTGTTCATTTATTTATATTTTAATTTTTTTTTTTTTTTTTTTTAAATAAAAAAAAAAAACCCTATCCTTCCCTTTTCCCTTCCTACTCTAGCTTTTGGTACTGAGCAATGTATGAAACTTCCTGTGTTATTTGCCAATTCATGAAGAATCGCTTGTTTGTTTTCCTCACTTTGGATAAAAGCGTCTGCTAAATGACTAAATGACTAAATGTAATTGAGAATACTGCAACGTTACTGTGCGCATGTTTAAGATGTTGACCAATCAGAGCTCAGCACCAATGAGAACAAAGCAAAGCGGGAGAACAGAATAGACAAACGGGAGGAAAGAGGAAAAAATATGGATGCGGTTCAGAATAAAAAGAGAAATCCACCATCAGTCGTTTGAGAGAGTTTTGGAGTCAAACACTGGACAAAAGACACCAGCTGCAACTCACACTTATTTCACACGAGTTGCTGTATGAGAAATGTGAGGCGGCGTTGAATACGAGTTTAAGCAGGTGAAATAATCCTCATTTATTTGATGAAGACACAGTTTTGATGATCAAGCAGTTCATCTACTGTACAGTGTTTCTTCATTCACTGAAACACAGTTTTGAAGTTGACTTATTATGACTGGAATTTCAGGTTCGTTCACCTTCATTTATTTGATGTTTCTGTTTTAAAGACAGTTTTGTTCATGAAGCTGTAAATACAGTTCCTTCATTGTGAAACATTTTGTTCTGCACTTCTTGTGCACTGAATACATTCAGAATGAAGCGTGTTTGAAAAAGCAAAAACAATGACCAAAATTGCAAAATAAATCGAATTGCAATATTCATTAAAAAAAAAAAAAAAAAAAAAAAAAAAAAAAAAAAAATCGCAATGTGATTCTTTTGTCCATATTGCACAGCCCTAATATATATATATATATATATAAAATGATGATGCACTCACCTCTGTATTTGTACATGGCATTCCACAAGAACTGAGAGGAGACTAGAGGCTGCTCAATGAAAATAGTGTCGCCCTTTTTAAACGATCTTTTGGCGAATAATCCTTTGCCCTGGAGAAATACAAACAGAAATTACACTTTTACTGCTGCAGTCGGGAGCATGAGATGGGAGGACCCCGTTTTAAAAGCATGTCATCTTATGCCTAAGCTTTAGAGAACATGAATATATGATTATTTGTCACGGTTTGCACATTGTTTTAGGTTCTGGCATGATAAGCCGGCTGACGTGCGAGCACCCAAATCACAGCAAAACCTCCGAGGACAAAAAGGTGGATTTTCTTTTAAAAGGATGCATCTTTATCACGGCACTGTTGTTGCATACCTTGACATTATCGATAACCCGGACCTCCACGCAATTAGTAGCTTTGGCAGGATCCACGCAGCGAGAAAACATGTCATCTACGGAGGCCGCCATGTTGGATATTTGCATATCAACCTCTAACCCCTCGGACTGACCAATAGGGTGCATGTTATTTATCTCCTTTCGCTGAAAACACTTGATTGCACATAAATAGATTTTTATTCTGGTAGAAAATGTCACTGCTACCTGTTATAAGCATACAAACTACAATGAGTAAGTACATTCTGGTTCTTTTTAATTAAAACGTAAAAGTTGCACTGAAAGGCGGGGCGAGTCAACTGGTAACTAGTGACGTCAAATTCGTGAATGACTCGTTTTTCTGAGTCGGATCTTGAACATGACCGTTAATGAACAAACATGCGAACTGCTTTTAATGAATTTCGATCTAAAATGAATAATGTACTTGTAAATTAAGTTTCAAACAACTTGATATTTTTAGGTGCAATTACAGTGAGGCGATATATATATATAATTAATTAATTATTATTATTATTATTATTATTATTATTTCACTGTACAACCAAAACTCAGTATGACACTTTGCTAGTTTATATATTAATAACCGTACCTCCATATTACATTTTATTTTTTCACAAATCATTACCCTTTATGTCTGTGGGTTTTGCAAATATTTAACTAATAAAGAGTAGCATTATGCAAGGAAATTGCACGTTTTTATCTCACAATTCGGACTTTTTCTTTCAGAATTATGTGATATAAAGTTGCAATTGCGAGTTATAAAGTCAGAATTATGAGATATAAACTCACAATATTGAGAAAAGTCAGAATTATGAGAGATAAACTCACAATATTGAGAAAAGTCAGAATTATGAGATATAAACTGACAATATTGAGAAAAGTCAGAATTATGAGATATAAACTGACAATATTGAGAAAAGTCAGAATTATGAGATATAAACTGACAATATTGAGAAAAGTCAGAATTATGAGATATAAACTCACAATATTGAGAAAAGTCAGAATTATGAGATATAAACTGACAATATTGAGAAAAGTCAGAATTATGAGATATAAACTCACAATATTGAGAAAAGTCAGAATTATGAGATATAAACTGACAATATTGAGAAAAGTCAGAATTATGAGATATAAACTGACAATATTGAGAAAAGTCAGAATTATGAGATATAAACTGACAATATTGAGAAAAGTCAGAATTATGAGATATAAACTCACAATATTGAGAAAAGTCAGAATTATGAGATATAAACTGACAATATTGAGAAAAGTCAGAATTATGAGATATAAACTCACAATATTGAGAAAAGTCACAATTATGAGATATAAACTCACAATATTGAGAAAAGTCAGAATTATGAGATATAAACTCGCAATATTGAGAAAAGTCAGAATTATGAGATATAAACTGACAATATTGAGAAAAGTCAGAATTATGAGATATAAACTGACAATATTGAGAAAAGTCAGAATTATGAGAGATAAACTCACAATATTGAGAAAAGTCAGAATTATGAGATATAAACTGACAATATTGAGAAAAGTCAGAATTATGAGATATAAACTCACAATATTGAGAAAAGTCAGAATTATGAGATATAAACTGACAATATTGAGAAAAGTCAGAATTATGAGATATAAACTGACAATATTGAGAAAAGTCAGAATTATGAGATATAAACTGACAATATTGAGAAAAGTCAGAATTATGAGATATAAACTGACAATATTGAGAAAAGTCAGAATTATGAGATATAAACTCACAATATTGAGAAAAGTCAGAATTATGAGATATAAACTGACAATATTGAGAAAAGTCAGAATTATGAGATATAAACTCGCAATATTGAGAAAAGTCAGAATTATGAGATATAAACTGACAATATTGAGAAAAGTCAGAATTATGGGATATAAACTCTCAATATTGAGAAAAGTCAGAATTATGAGATATAAACTGACAATATTGAGAAAAGTCAGAATTATGAGATATAAACTGACAATATTGAGAAAAGTCAGAATTATGAGATATAAACTGACAATATTGAGAAAAGTCAGAATTATGAGATATAAACTGACAATATTGAGAAAAGTCAGAATTATGAGATATAAACTCACAATATTGAGAAAAGTCAGAATTATGAGATATAAACTGACAATATTGAGAAAAGTCAGAATTATGAGATATAAACTCGCAATATTGAGAAAAGTCAGAATTATGAGATATAAACTGACAATATTGAGAAAAGTCAGAATTATGAGATATAAACTCGCAATATTGAGAAAAGTCAGAATTATGAGATATAAACTGACAATATTGAGAAAAGTCAGAATTATGGGATATAAACTCTCAATATTGAGAAAAGTCAGAATTATGAGATATAAACTGACAATATTGAGAAAAGTCAGAATTATGAGATATAAACTGACAATATTGAGAAAAGTCAGAATTATGAGATATAAACTGAAAATATTGAGAAAAGTCAGAATTATGAGATATAAACTGAAAATATTGAGAAAAGTCAGAATTATGAGATGCAAACTCTCATACTAAATTCACAATTCCAAGAAAAAAAGTCAGTATTTTTATCTCCCACTTCTGACTTTATAACTTGCAATTGTGAGTTTAAATCTCGCAATTCTGAGAAAAAGAAGTCAGAATTGTGAAACACAAACTCACAATTGTGAGGAGAAAAAACAAATAAAAAGTCGCAGTGACGAGTGAATTATACAATGACTCACAAAACATGAAAACAGTCGTGGATCATCAGGTCATGACAGGACAGTTAAATTGAAAGTTTCTTTTTATAGATTCAGTCATTTTGTCTTGTTCAGGACAGAACTAAATAAAAATAACAACATTTTTATGATCCTCTTAAAAGTATTAAAAGGTTGATGAAACTGAACTCGTCTTTTTCAGACGGTCAGAGTCAGAGAATCACCAATCGTTGTTTAAATGACATTAAAACTCAAAGTAATCACTTTGGTAATCTAAAACACTTTTCAGATGGAACTGTAATCTGATTACCACCCATTTAAAATGAAACACAGTCACTCAAATCTTGTGTTTTAAATACGAAACTAAGTCACTCGTGTTTCGTTACTCCACAACTCTGAACACAACACACTACAATACATACAGTATACTACGATTTACTATAGTACGGTTCAAAAACACTTTAGTATAGTATTTTTTTAATGTGTGGTGTCTTTTATAACATGAGATTTTGGCCAAAATAACTCCGTAACCTGTAAATTGATGAAAGCGGAATGCAATGATGGGAATAAAAAATAAAAAAAGCTTGATTTTGGTCAAATGTTTACAAAAATATGTACTCATTTTCAACTTTGACGACACACTTAAAATTATTTAAAAAAAACACACAGCGTTTTATCCATTTCCTGGATAAAATTGTCAAAAAATATATATATATTTTGCCTATTTACAATATGAGGTAAATCGCCTACATTTTCAGTTGATTCTTTTAAACCACTTGTTCTAAAGAATCGATTCGCGGAAAAGATTCAAATGCGTCACTGCTGGTAGCCAATCAGCGCGCCCGGTTCAGTCTCTTGAATCCCATAACAGCGGGTCGTGTGTGACTGTTTTTGTAGGTACGAAAATTTCCAAAAAAGTTCGACTAACTGACCGCTCTTTACTAAATAACAACATACTTCACTTTTTAGATTTAATGTGGAATTGACAGATCGTGTCACAAATGTTGCTGGCGGAAGTCAAAAAGCTGAAAGTGGCCGAGTTGAGGGCCATGTTATCGGCGCGAGGACTGGACCCGAAGGGCCTGAAGGCCGAGCTGGTGGTTCGGCTCATTTCCGCGATTGAAGCCGGTGTTGCGCCTATCAAAAGTGGAGATGAAGGAGGAAAGGCTTGTGAGGAGACGAGTACGCACTCTCTCGTTAGGGCGCAGTCTCCAGTATGCACTAGCAAGAACATGAACGCTTATGCTGATCAAAGTACACAGACTGATCCACCTCAGCTCTGCTCGTGCACTGCGTCATCCAGAGAGGACGGACAACAGAGAAATCCACAGCCTCCTGTCTCCTTGGCAACCGTTGCTACAGGGGAAGAGGATGCAGAGTCATCATCAGTCCTGACCATTTCAGAGCCAGAGGAGCAAGACCAGTGTAAGAGCACAATTAAAGAAGAGTTTTTTTTGCATGATAAAATGATATTTGATCATAATATCTCTTTCCTGTAGTGCCACGTGGAGCTGAGACGGTGGAGTCCAGCCCAGAGGAAAACACGGAGCTGAAGAGAGGCAGGGATTATTATGAGTTCAAAGAGGACGTTCATTACAACAGGTAATTGATGTGTAACAACAGGGTGACACTCTTCAAAATACACGATGCACATCCAAATATGACATTTTATGGTCTTTTTTTACAAATTCATCACCAAAAAAGTCATTCGGTTTGACCAAAATGTTGGTTTTACCAAATGACACTTTTGGTTATACCTGTTTTCAAACTGATATCTAGAAAACGTTTTACATTTAGTGCAAGTTTTTATAATATTACAACATTTTCCATGTTTTATAGCGGTTGTACCGAATGACTTTGAAAAATAAATTTTTCAAATAGTTAAAAGAGTTTGTTACTTTGTTTCGTGATCATGTGGTCCTTTGCAGGTGTCACATGATATTGACCGCGTGACTTGATCCGAAACGGTTACTCCGAATGACATCAGTAGTGAAATGCATTTTTCCGGACATTCTTTCTCATAAGAAGCAATGACTTCTACACAATTATATATATCAACATAGTGCAAAATGGTATTACATGTTATAAAATCATGCTAGAATAAAAAATATATACATTTATAAGACATTTTAATCATAAATTAAATCGGACGGTTAAACCGAATGACCTTTTGACACTTTTAAAATTTTTAAAATATCTTTTTATGTAGTGAAATCTAATTAAAACACTTTGGATTCAGTATAACAGATCTAGTTGTTCCACCTCACATATTCTGGATGTCATATCTTTGCTTTTTATTATTATTAAGGCCTTTGGACAAAAAATAAAAATGACCCGTATATCATTGACCCATATATATATATATATATATATATATATATTTATTTTTTAATTTATATATTTATATATATATATATATATATATATATATATATATTTTTTTTTTATATATATATATATATGTTTTTTTAATATATATTTTTATATATATATTTATATATATATATATATATATATATTTATTTATTTATTTTAAACAGTTTTGTGGTTAATTGATCTAATTTTGTGGCTCTGGATAATAGTGATGTATGACATTGTATGATGTTGAATATCAAAGATGTTTGTGTCTTTTTGTTAATTAGGGATTTGTGGAGTAAAAGTCGTAGTTTTTATTTTGAAGTAAAAAGATAAAATTAGACTCTCGGGGTAAGATGAGCCACCCAGATTTGCCACAGATTTGGCGCCAAGTGGCAGATTGGTACTAGTGTTATTGTTTTTAAATGTAATACTTATTAATAATAATTAACGGGGTTATTATTCAGTATTTCAATGAATGCTGCTCTTTTTAACTTTTTATTTATCAAAGAATTATGAAAAAAATTGTTTTGAACATTTTATAATATTCATAGATGTTTCTCGAGCAGCAAATCATCATCTTAGAGTGATTTCCGAAGGATCGCGTGACACTGAAAATTCAGCTTTGAGCAAAATTACACTTGACGATATATTCACATAGAAAAGAGCGATTTGTAATAATGTTTCACAATTTCACTGTATTTTTGAAATGCAGCCTTGAAGAGCAGCGGAAAGATCGCACTGATTCTGATACACATCTGAGCATTTCTGACTTGTTTCTCCTCAGAGTGAAGACTCCGGATCTGCAGCCAGAACCCGAGGAAGAAGCTGAAATTGATTTTGAGGACGTTCGACTCGATTCCTGTAAATTCCTCAAGATCGAATCCATGTTCAGATACTGAATAAGTCCTATGATTCCAGATGAATCCTCAAGAACAGTGTGTTTGTGTTTTACAGATAACTGTGACCTGCACTTCCAGGTGGATTCTGACGGAAGCAGCGGTCGGACGCTCCTCTGGGAGAAATTCCCTCTTCTTTGGTCAGGCTGTAGGATGACCCATGGATTTAGTCACGGGAAGGTTGGATTCGAAGCCAAGGTGGGAACTTGTGAATCCTGTAACTGTTAGAAACAATCTTTTTCATATCGTTGAATTATTAAAATCTATATGTTTGGATCTCAGTTTGTGAAGCGACTGTCGGCGGCTGCATTAGACGCGAGCTACGACCCCGATCCACACGTGCTGCGCGTGGGCTGGTCTGTGGACAACGCCAGCCTTCAGTTAGGTAAAAATCACATCGTAAAACTAGACGAGTAAAGTTTGCTGACAAACTTTGAAGTTGGCTTGAAATTTGGAAAGTTTTGAAGGTTTTCAGTTTTAAGAAGTTTTTTAAAGTTCGAATGTTTTGAAGGCAATGAAGTTTATCAGAAAAACTAGATAGCATGTTGCTAGCATGTTTTATGCTGCCTTCACGTGCTCTCGGAAATTTGTTTATTCCCACTTCTGAAGTCGTGATTCATTGCATTCAAGTTTCAAAATGTGCTATTTTTGTCCTAGGAAACTCGTATTTACGATAATTCTGAGAGCACGTAAAGGTAGTATTAAAAAGTCGCTACGATGATTTAACATTGTTAGCATGATTTAGCATGTTACTAGCATGATTCAACATGTTGTTAGCATGATTTAGCATGTTTTGTTAAATTATGTTACATGTGAAATCATGTTAACGTTGCTAACGCATCGTTAGCACGATTAGAACATTTCTGGTATGTTTTAACATGTCGATAGCAAGATTTAACACATTACTAATGTGTTGCTAACATGATTTAACATGTTGCTCGCATGACTTAGCATTATGCTAGCATGATTTAGCATGCTACTAGTTAGAATTTACACATTACTAACATGATTTAACACTTTGTTAGCATTATTTAACATGTTAGCATGATTTAGCATGTTGTTAGCGTGATTTAGCGCATTTGTAATGTGTTGCTAGCATGATTTACCACATTCCTAACTTGTTGCGAACATGATTAGCCTGTTAGCACCATTTAACCTGTTGCTAGCATGATTTAACATGTTTTGTTAAATTATGTTACATGTGAAATCATGTTAACGTTGCTAACGCATCGTTAGCACGATTAGAACATTTCTGGTATGTTTTAACATGTCGATAGCAAGATTTAACACATTACTAATGTGTTGCTAACATGATTTAACATGTTGCTCGCATGACTTAGCATTATGCTAGCATGATTTAGCATGCTACTAGTTAGAATTTACACATTACTAACATGATTTAACACTTTGTTAGCATTATTTAACATGTTAGCATGATGTAGCATGTTGTTAGCGTGATTTAACGCATTTTTAATGTGTTGCTAGCATGATTTACCACATTCCTAACTTGTTGCGAACATGATTAGCCTGTTAGCACCATTTAACCTGTTGCTAGCATGATTTAACATGTTTTGTTAAATTATGTTACATGTGAAATCATGTTAACATTGCTAATGCTTCGTTAGCACGATTAGAACATTTCTGGTATGTTTTAACATGTCGATAGCAAGATTTAACACATTACTAATGTGTTGCTAACATGATTTAACATGTTGCTCGCATGATTTAGCATGCTACTAGCTACATTTTACACATTGCTAACATGATTTAACACTTTGCTAGCATGATTTAACATGTTAGCCTGATTTAGTGCATTTTTAATGTGTTGCTAACATGATTTACCACATTCCTAGGTTGTTGCTAACATGATTAGCCTGTTAGCATGATTTAACATGTTGCTAACAAGATTTAGCACATTGTTAAACTATATAGGAATAGCACGTTTCTAGCATAAATTAACACATTGCTAGCATTTTTAGCACACATTGTTAGCATGTGGACATTTAGGCTATGCGAGAGATGGATAGTGGAGGTGTGCGATTTTTTTTTTTTGGATTCAAATAGAGGTCACGATTCTGAATATACAACTAAACAAAATAACGTAATTTTCTAGAGGTTCTGACAAAATATGAATTGCTGGAAAATGGTTTTGGATGAATTCAATACGATACTCGTTTCGTTACTAGATGAGTATGATTATGTTAAAGGATTAAAAGACCGACGAATCGTTGTCATTAATAAAAGAATACGGTGTGGAAGCTTGAATCGAGATATATAAATTGTACATTCGTATAGTTAAGCATAATTGCTATAGTGATAGACATCTTAAATACACCAAAAGATTTAGTTGACAAAAGTTTTGACCCCCTCAATGAAAGATTTTTGATAGTCTAGTTTACATAAACCATGAGTCGGATCAGTTAGAAGAGCTGAGCTGAGTTTGGTGGTTGTGGTTTTAAGCTCTAGGTGGAGATCGTGTTTAAATTTTGTCTCAGAAAAATAATAATAATCTTAAATCAGTAAGTTGTATTACAGTCCTAAAAGGTTTTGACGATTATAAATATTATGGAGATTTCAGAAAAAGTTAAATCAAGAGTTAAATCAACTCTGCTCAGATCACATTTGGTCCCTCTCTAAATAGTGTTAAAGTAACACGGAAGCAGAGTTAAAGTTAATGAGATCATTAAACAATTAATCAAGCGACGATTGAACATTATTGATGAACACCTGCTGTTAACAAGCAGAATCACTGTAGAAAAGAGAAACACAAGAACTACAACTGATGAAATCAACTGAAGATAAAAGACATTTCTGTAGGCATGTGAAAATAAAGTCAGTCGGGTCAGTAATGAGTGAATCTGGCGATGCTGTTTGTGGAGTTGATGAATCAGATCTTCAGAGATTTGATGTCTTTTATCTTCAGTTGATTTCATCTAAGACTGTGGCTGAAGTCAGTTGTAGTTCTTGTGTTTCTCTATTCTTTAGGGATTCTGCTTGTTAACAGCAGGCGTTCATCAATAATGTTCAATCGTCGCTTAATGAATTGCTTAATGATCTCATTAACTTCAACTCTGCTTCAGTGTTACTTTAACTCTATTTAGAGCGGGACCAAATGTGATCTGAGCAGAGTCGATTTAACTCTGGGGTTTTTAGGTTAAGCTCGACACAGCTATAAAAATACATTTTTTAATCCGATTTTTCTTGTTCTCTCAGGAGAGGCGGAGCTGTCGTACGGGTTTGATGGACGGGGGAGGATCGTAACCGGAGGAAAGGAGGAGGCGTTCGGTGAGCCCTTCACAGAAGGAGATGTCATCGGTTGCTATGCTGTAAGATTCATAATTGTACAGAAATGGGTTACAGTAAAGCTGTGTCCCAATTCAGAGGCTGCGTTTCTGTACCTGAAATCTACTGTTAGATCTCCCTGAAAAGCACTGATTACTCGACACGCATTTTGACCCTTAAGTACGCGTGTACGATTCGCTCTTCTCTCGGTACGCATTTTGTTGCATTTTTGCCGGTTTTAGTTAATGTCTCGGAGTGAGCTTAATATGTGTAGTTATTTTTTAAATGAACAAAATATTTTTTTATTCAATGTTTGGATATCCTGATTATCTTAATGTATCAATTCATGAAACGAGCAGAAGATTATTAAATTATTTTCGATTTTCGCTCTGCTCTTGTTGCCGACGCTGCCCCTAGTGGTCGGGAGCATTTCCGTTGTGTTGTGCACTAGGGGTATGACGAGATCTCGCGAGACTAAAACGTGACGAGATTTCTCGTCGAGTTGAAGAGTTGTCTCGTGGTGCTATCAGTGTGAGGGTGAAATTATTATTCAAGATGCCCCCGCCACTTTCAAATCGTTTGTGTGGAAACATTTTGGTTTTTGGCGCAAGAATAACACACAAGACACAAACAATGTGTAAACATTGTAAGAAAACTATGCCGTACACCTCGGCCAAGGTTGTACAGACCGTTCACATATCGCGCGCATTTTCATTCGCAAAATGGAAGCGACGCACATATGGTACGGCGCGCTCGTTTTTTCCTGGCGCGCCTGTGCCGCGGCGAGATGAAAACATCTCAACGTTTCAGAATGTCTTGTCATGTGACAAGAACCAAGCGATGGTCGTGGAGAGCACAGTTCATGGTTGCATAGCAACGACAGACGCCACAGAAGCGCGAGCTCCCGAACGCTTGCAAAAGAAGGAGGAAGCGACGCGGCTGCGCTTTACACGCTTTATTAGGCGCGATATGTGTATATAACGGCCCCTAAAGAGGCAGAAAGCGTCGCTATCACTGCTGACGGCTGGACTTTTCGGTGGACATACTAACTATAAAACAGTTACAGCCACACAATCAGTAGTCACTGGGAAATGGTCAACTTTGTACTGCAGTTAAAGTGACACTTAAAGTGTAATTTGATTTTTTTATGTTTATTTTATGTTCAATCTGTAGAAAGAAGTTCAGAGAGATTTCTCATGTGAAATTATACAGGGCAGAAAACAATTGGTTGATTTCGTGGCAAAACGTTTAGCAGTGTTTGCATGTTGTTTTACTGCAAATAATTCATTAAAATAGAAGTAAAATGACATGCATTACAAGCTGATTTCCAAATGCACCAACATTTTTGCATTTTATGATTTTCAGTTGAATAAAAGACTATTTTCCCTTCATACGTTTCATTATTGAGGATTTCTTAAAAATACTATAAAAATCTCGTCTCGTGAACCCGATCTCGTGTCTCGTCTCGTGGGATAGTGGTCTCGTCACACCCCTATTGTGCACTACTGGGCAGCTTGGCTTATGCACACTCTGTTCTTCAGATCAACATCACATTGCTCTTAATTCATTATCTGTATCTATTCCTGATCCAGTTCATCAGTGAGACGGGAGAAGCGACGCTCTCGTTTCACAAAAACGGGCGTTCTCTCGGAGCGGCGTTCCACCTGACCTCTTCTGCTCTTAGAGGTCAAGCTCTCTATCCCCACCTACTTTGCAAAAACTGTTCAGTTTCGGTGAATCTTGATCCGGATGCTCCCTGGCATCCTTTTCCCGCTGGTTTCTGCGCATTAGCCGCACTTCCTCCTGGTCAAAGGACTCGTGCGTCTCTGCCGACAGCATCTAAAAGTGAATGTGAGGTTTGTAAAAGTGTGTTAAATAATGAACTAAACATGAATATAGTCAGATATCAAGTCTTGTCTGTCGCGTTCACACTCGTTCTCCATCTGTCAGGTGCTGATGATGGTCGGTATGCCCGGTTCTGGGAAGACCCACTGGGCTCAGGCTCATATGCTCCAGAACCCGAGGAAACGGTACAATCTTCTGAGTACGAACTCCGTTTTGAACTGCATGAGGGTAAGGAAATCTCTCAAGATTATCGTGGTGCGTGTCTGAAATAAGACCTGCTCACAATTCACAATTTCTCCGTTCAGATCATTCAGATGTGCTGAATGAGAACGCGAACGCACTCCCGTTTTCTCATTTCATCTGCCGTTAGTTTGATAGGATCACGTTAACATTCGTTCAAGTGCAATAAGACACGAAAAAGAACTTAAATCTGTACTTGTGCGCTTGAATCTTCTGTCTGCGTGACGATCACATGACTCGATATATCCTCTTAAAAGACCGTAAAGAGTTACATCGGATATCCGTCGGCTCTTAAAGTGACAGCAGCCTAATAATCCTGCGGCTGTGATGTGATCAAAGACTGAATAACTTTAATAGCTTTAATAAGGATTATTCTATATTTAATCTAATTATCTAAAATATACTGTGTTTGTGTTTTTCTACATTAATTTGGAGATTAAATATGAAATAATTACAATAAAAAAAATATTAAACTTTGTTTGGTGTGATTAATCGCGATTAATTACAGAAAAATATGCGATTTAAATCATTTTTTAATCGATTGACAGCACTAACACACACACACACATATATATATATATATATGTAATTATTAGGTATCAATTATTTGCCAACACTTCTAATAACTTTATTGATAACACTACAATAAGGTTTTATTTGTTAACATTATTCATTCTTAGTTTAAGTTAATTAATGTGTTTAATGAGTCTGTTAACATTAAATCACTGTGAACGAACATTTTATTAACTAACATTAGCAAAGTTGAATAAATGCTGATTGTATGATAATGTAAACAAATAAGAACTTACTGTAAAGTGTTACATTTGTATCTAATGTTATTTTATTTAAACAATTTATAGTTTTAGTTAACAAGTTCCAAGGACAGTGTGTTTTTTTTTTTTTTTTTTTTTTTTTTCTCCAGGTCCAGAAAGCCATGGAAATGAGTAAAATGTTAATTCCTAACATGATGTTTTCCTGCAGGAGCCTCCTGGAGCCAATCACAGAGATCTGAAGCTGCAACAGGCCACTCAGTGCGTCAGTCACCTGATCAAGGTCGCTGCGACCAGGCGGAGGAACTACATCCTCGATCAGGTAATCGGGAATACGCGTGCGCCTCGCCTGTCCTTTCAATTCATGCGTTCTCACGTTTTCACTTTCCTCTTCAAGGCCAACATTTATCCGTCTGCCCAGCGACACAAGATGCTCTGTTTCCGTGGTTACCAGCGAAGAGCGGTGGTGGTTTTTCCGCCGGACGAGGTGTGGAGGAGACGTCTCACACAGCGCCGGCAGGAGGAGGGCATGGCAGTTCAGGAGATGTCTCTTCTCAAAGCCAAAGGTCGGACTTTAACTCAAGTCGCTCAATCGCGTCGACGTGTCACTTCTGAAACACTCTCTTCCTGTTTCCAGTGAGCTTCACGCTGCCTGAGCAGGGAGAGCATTTGGACGAGGTCAGGTTTGTGGAGCTCGGCTCTGACGAGGCCCTCAAGCTCTTGACGCAGTATAAAGAAGAAGCACGCCGCCTCCTACCCACACCTCCCAAACGCAGGAAACACAGACAAGGAAGTCAAAAACGCCTCATTCATCATTGTGGTAAGAGACGATGTCACTCCTGCCGCTCCGTCAGCGAGATTTTCATCCTGAAGCACGATCTTGTGCACGAATGACAGTGATTCGGTCTGTTAACGTTCACCAGAACGATCAAATCTGTGTTCGAGAGAGCGGCTGTCATGAATAGATATCTGACACTGTCTTTTCAGCCACACGGTATCATTATTTAAGTGTTACACAGGGTTTCTGCACGCCTTAATTCACTCTTACACAAATTAAGGGCTTAAAAAGATCAAAATCTAGAGTAGAACGTCTTAAATTCATCGCATTTAATGTCGCATACAATGCCATATATATATATATATATCCAGGGCTGGGTGGGTTACTTTTAAAATGTATTTCACTACAGATTACAAAATACATGCTTTAAAAAGTCATTTGTAACGTATTTCGTTACATTACTCAAGTTTAGTAACTTCATCTAAATACTTTAGAATACTTTGGAATACTAATAAGTGTGAAACAAACACAAAAAAGGTCATTGAGAGTTTTTATGTCACAATTCTGACTTTTTCCCTCAGAATTGTGTGATATAAAGTGCTATTGTGAGTTATAAAGTCAGAATTATGAGATATAAACTCGCAATATTGAGAAAAGTCAGAATTATGAGATATAAACTCACAATATTGAGAAAAGTCAGAATTATGAGATATAAACTCACAATATTGAGAAAAGTCAGAATTATGAGATATAAACTCACAATATTGAGAAAAGTCAGAATTATGAGATATAAACTGACAATATTGAGAAAAGTCAGAATTATGAGATATAAACTGACAATATTTGAGAAAGTCAGAATTATGAGATATAAACTCACAATATTGAGAAAAGTCAGAATTATGAGATATAAACTGACAATATTGAGAAAAGTCAGAATTATGAGATATAAACTGACAATATTGAGAAAAGTCAGAATTATGAGATATAAACTGACAATATTGAGAAAAGTCAGAATTATGAGATATAAACTGACAATATTGAGAAAAGTCAGAATTATGAGATATAAACTGACAATATTGAGAAAAGTCAGAATTATGAGATATAAACTGACAATATTGAGAAAAGTCAGAATTATGAGATATAAACTGACAATATTTGAAAGTCAGAATTATGAGATATAAACTCACAATATTGAGAAAAGTCAGAATTATGAGATATAAACTGACAATATTTGAGAAAGTCAGAATTATGAGATATAAACTGACAATATTGAGAAAAGTCAGAATTATGAGATATAAACTCACAATATTGAGAAAAGTCAGAATTATGAGATATAAACTCACAATATTGAGAAAAGTCAGAATTATGAGATATAAACTCACAATATTGAGAAAAGTCAGAATTATGAGATATAAACTCACAATATTGAGAAAAGTCAGAATTATGAGATATAAACTCACAATATTGAGAAAAGTCAGAATTATGAGATATAAACTGACAATATTGAGAAAAGTCAGAATTATGAGATATAAACTCACAATATTGAGAAAAGTCAGAATTATGAGATATAAACTCACAATATTGAGAAAAGTCAGAATTATGAGATATAAACTCACAATATTGAGAAAAGTCAGAATTATGAGATATAAACTGACAATATTGAGAAAAGTCAGAATTATGAGATATAAACTGACAATATTGAGAAAAGTCAGAATTATGAGATATAAACTGACAATATTGAGAAAAGTCAGAATTATGAGATATAAACTGACAATATTTGAGAAAGTCAGAATTATGAGATATAAACTCACAATATTGAGAAAAGTCAGAATTATGAGATATAAACTGACAATATTGAGAAAAGTCAGAATTATGAGATATAAACTGACAATATTGAGAAAAGTCAGAATTATGAGATATAAACTGACAATATTTGAGAAAGTCAGAATTATGAGATATAAACTGACAATATTGAGAAAAGTCAGAATTATGAGATATAAACTGACAATATTGAGAAAAGTCAGAATTATGAGATATAAACTGACAATATTTGAGAAAGTCAGAATTATGAGATATAAACTCACACACTAAATTCACAATTGCAAGAAAAAAAGTCAATATTGCAAGTTTATATCTCCCAATTCTGACTTTATAACTTGCAATTGTGAGTTTAAATCTCGCAATTCTGAGAAAAAGAAGTCAGAATTGTGAGGAAAAAACAAATAGTGAGAAAAAGTCGCAGTGACGAGTGAATTATAAAATGACTCCCAAAACATGAAAACAGTGAAAACATGAAACTGAACTCGTCTTTTTCAGACGGTCAGAGTCAGAGAATCACCAATCGCTGTTTAAATGACATTAAAACTCAAAGTAATCACTTTGGTAATCTAAAACACTTTTCAGATGGAACTGTAATCTGATTACCACCCATTTAAAATCAAATACAGTCACTCAAATTTTGTATTTTAAATACGTCACTAAGTTACTTGTATTTCGTTCCTCCCCGACCCTGTGTATATATATATATATATATAAAATATATAAAATTTTGCTTAAGGATTGACAAGGCAGGAAATTGCAGCACAAAAGCCTGAAATGTGTCAAAACAATCTTATATAACTGGTTTAAAACAAATTAAAAAGCAAATCAAAATAAAGTAATTTCTGAGAGAAATACACTGTAAAAAGCAGAGACTTCATACTGAAACATCTAGAAATTATTTGCACGAGGGATAAAAGAAAGTTTGTCTTGTAATTTTTTTCCCAATACAAACATCTAAATAGCTTGAAATCAGTACAGTGATTTCATTTACTCGAGATGCAAATGTACAATTTTGAAAAAAAAAAATAATAATAAAAAATAAAATGAAGGCGAGTTTAAAAGCAAGAGCTTAAAAAGTAATAAAAGATGATTTTTCTGAGCCCATTAGCAGATATTTGTTCTTGCTTTAATCAGAAACTCACTTCTTTCAGTTTGCTTAAGTTTTCAAACTTCACATTCTGTCATTTTGCGTCTCACGTAACTGTGTCTTGATTTAAGAACGTTTAGCAATATGTAGTGGGGGAAAATCCTGAGCAAGAACATCACTTTTTTCCAGTGCAAAATCAGAAGGTACAGTAAAAGTTATTCGAGCGCAGAGCGATTCAAGCTGCATTCTTGTGAAATAAATTAAAAATTAACATCTGTTGGAAGTGGAATTTCTCCCTTGACATTTACATTTAGAGAACATATTTTCCCTTCAATTTATTTCTTAAATTTCCTTTTGTTGGTCTTTAAAAAGTCTTAATCCTGATTACAATACTTAGGATTATCTCAGTTCTAGGATAAAAGTTTATCGCTCTTCGGATATAAACACTGATGAAAGTAACTTCAAATAAAGATTGGCAATTGTTACAACATGTATTTGACATGGAATCATTCATTCAAGAGATTTGTTCAAAAACACTGATTCGTACAGTAACGAAAGGAGTCATTGAATCGTTCATTCAAGAGATTTGTTCAAAAACACTGATTCAAACAGTAACGAAAGGAGTCATTGAATCGTTCATTCAAGAGATTTGTTCAAAAACACTGATTCAAACAGTAACGAAAGGAGTCATTGAATCGTTCATTCAAGAGATTTGTTCAAAAACACTGATTCAAACAGTAACGAAAGGAGTCATTGAATCGTTCATTCAAGAGATTTGTTCAAAAACACTGATTCATACAGTAACGAAAGGAGTCATTGAATCGTTCATTCAAGAGATTTGTTCAAAAACACTGATTCATACAGTAACGAAAGGAGTCATTGAATCGTTCATTCAAGAGATTTGTTCAAAAACACTGATTCGTACAGTAACGAAAGGAGTCATTGAATCGTTCACTCAAGAGATTTGTTCAAAAACACTGATTCGTACAGTAACGAAAGGAGTCATTGAATCGTTCATTCAAGAGATTTGTTCAAAAACACTGATTCAAACAGTAACGAAAGGAGTCATTGAATCGTTCACTCAAGAGATTTGTTCAAAAACACTGATTCGTACAGTAACGAAAGGAGTCATTGAATCGTTCACTCAAGAGATTTGTTCAAAAACACTGATTCGTACAGTAACGAAAGGAGTCATTGAATCGTTCACTCAAGAGATTTGTTCAAAAACACTGATTCAAACAGTAACGAAAGGAGTCATTGAATCGTTCACTCAAGAGATTTGTTCAAAAACACTGATTCAAACAGTAACGAAAGGAGTCATTGAATCGTTCATTCAAGAGATTTGTTCAAAAACACTGATTCATACAGTAACAAAAGGAGTCATTGAATCGTTCATTCAAGAGATTTGTTCAAAAACACTGATTCGTACAGTAACGAAAGGAGTCATTGAATCGTTCATTCAAGAGATTTGTTCAAAAACCCTGATTCATACAGTAACGAAAGGAGTCATTGAATCGTTCACTCGAGATTTGTTCAAAAACACTGATTCATACAGTAACGAAAGGAGTCATTGAATAGTTCACTCAAGAGATTTGTTCAAAAACACTGATTCATACAGTAACGAAAGGAGTCATTGAATCGTTCACTCAAGAGATTTGTTCAAAAACACTGATTCAAACAGTAACGAAAGGAGTCATTGAATCGCTCATTCAAGAGATTTGTTCAAAAACACTGATTCATACAGTAACGAAAGGAGTCATTGAATCGTTCACTCAAGAGATTTGTTCAAAAACACTGATTCATACAGTAACGAAAGGAGTCATTGAATCGTTCACTCAAGAGATTTGTTCAAAAACACTGATTCATACAGTAACGAAAGGAGTCATTGAATCGTTCACTCAAGAGATTTGTTCAAAAACACTGATTCGTACAGTAACGAAAGGAGTCATTGAATCGTTCACTCAAGAGATTTGTTCAAAAACACTGATTCGTACAGTAACGAAAGGAGTCATTGAATCGTTCACTCAAGAGATTTGTTCGAAAACCCTGATTCGTACAGTAACGAAAGGAGTCATTGAATCATTCATTCAAGAGATTTGTTCAAAAACCCTGATTCGTACAGTAACGAAAGGAGTCATTGAATCGTTCATTCAAGAGATTTGTTCAAAAACCCTGATTCATACAGTAACGAAAGGAGTCATTGAATCGTTCACTCAAGAGATTTGTTCAAAAACACTGATTCAAACAGTAACGAAAGGAGTCATTGAATCGTTCACTCAAGAGATTTGTTCAAAAACACTGATTCAAACAGTAACGAAAGGAGTCATTGAATCGTTCACTCAACCATTTTATTTTCTTTTTAAAAGTTGAATTAAATATTTAAAAGTAGACTGCAGCTATTAGCATTTTGTCAGAACCTCTAGTAAGTTATCTTATTTCAGAATCACGAGATAACCATGAGCTCTATTTTTAATGATTCATTTTGAATTAAACATGTGTTTTCAATCTCCAAGGCGTGAGAGGAGGTCCATTCGGCTGTCACGATCAACACTCGCTCTGTGCGGTTCAGAAAGCTCATGTAAGTTAGTCGCTGTGATGATGTTGCACGATTATTAGTCGTTCAAAACGAGCGTTTATATGACGACTGATGTGGATTATACTCTTAGAGCCGCCGGCCATCCGCCTTCGGACGCAGCAGTGACCCACAGAGATACAGGAAGTATTACAGACCGTACACTGGGCAGGTAAGGAATCAAACTATGGCTTCTTGAACAATAACCTTCACAAAATGCATATGCGCAATAAATCTTTGTTTTTCTTGCAGTGGAGCTTTTCTGAGCAAAACCAGAGTTGTTACGGGAGCATTTATTACGGCTGTTCGAGTTAGCCGGAAAGATCCTGATAAACCCAGAACTTTGGAAAAACACCCCAAATCAGCAGGTTTTTGATTAGCGGTGCTTCACCTTTACAACAGTGATTGGTTCGGTCTGTAATTTCATTAAAAAAGGTCATTGCTTATAATGAGCCAGCTTGAGTACCAGAATGGAGCTTGTTTTTAAAGGGTATTAATCAAAAAAAATGACAATTTGTCTTCATTTACTCATTTTCATGTCTCGAGAAACCTGAGACTACGGAGGTTTTCCAAGTATTTTTAGACTTGCTCCAAATTTTAGATGCTTTTATTCTGTTTTCTAAATCATCAGATGAATCGTGATCGGTTGCATTTCATTGATATGAGTGGACTGTAAAAAGAAACACCTTTATTTATTTGCACTAAACCTACATTCAAGAACATTTGGTAAATCTACAGAGCACATCGTCACATCTTGTAAGGGAATATTCTCTGCAAAACTGTTTTGGAAAAATATTTTTTGTGAAAACTGCTCTATCAATAAATTCGAAAGCGAAGTTCGTACAACTAACATTTATTTATAGCGCGACTAGTACAAAGTTCATATTTTCCACATCCCAACCCTTGTGGACTTTCGTCTTTTGATCATTTAATGCCAACTGCATGAATTATGTATTTTTTTTATTTTGATTTTAATATTTCACCCCCATTTCCTTTTAATCTATTTTACACTAGTAACACAAAATAGTTCCACTCAGGACCTGAAGTACAAAAATATCCCCATTAAAACTGCATTTTTAATCCCAGGGTCATTTAAATATAACATTTCATTTTTATATTCTGTTGGCAAGGCTTCAAAATTACAATTTTTACCTTTTTTTTCACCAAATAGTGCCATTTTCTCAGGTTTGGCCTATAAAGCAAACATCTGTCATGTCTCAGTGGAGTTTTGATGGGATATAATGGGGGAAATTTTGTACTGCGCCCAAACAAAATCTGACTAAAAGCTCATTTATTGTGAGATTTTCTAGCAGTTTTAATTCAACATGTTTAATAAAATATATAACTTTTTTTGCTTATTTCACTTTTTAAACATTGCTTTTCTTCAATAATCTACCACGGGTCTTTAAAATGAGACGAAACTTAAGTCTGTGCTCCTTAAGCGTCACATTTTTATGAGTTTTTGGACATTTTTCCCCTCTATGGACCTCTGTGTAACTCGTTTTAATTGACGTACAAAGGTTAATCACTTGTTTTGCCTTGATAACGGTGTTTTAATCGTGACACAAGCCGGTGCTTTCGTATTCTAATATCTTGAGCTTCTCGGAAAAGACTTTCACTGTGAATCCCCAACGATCAAATGAAAAAGGTCTTAGTCATTTGTTTTTAAAACGTTTATTAATTCAATATGAAAACTTGCTTATTCAGATTCAGCCTGCGTACAAAGAATATATTTTATAGGTATCTCTGCAAAATATACTTTTATATGTATTTACAAGACTTGAATCAAACCAAACCACTTGATTCATTGTACAAATGACCTTTTTTAGTTCTATGTTTTGAGTACCTGAACTTTCAATGGAACCTTTATGTATAAATATTGTTATCATGCACCAGTATACAAAACGTATGTATTTGTATGGTACGTTTCAAACAAATCTCCTATACAATACACTACTGTATGCAAGACGACTCAAAATGTTGTTAACGATGCATCATACGCACTGCTCGTGCGTCATTAAATTCAGTAATCGGGCATCACCCTCTGATACAGCAGCACCGCACCTTTCGCCGAAGGACACATCTCTGACCACAGGGGGGAGTGCTCGCTCAACTGAAGCATTTTCTGTAGAACGGAGAAAATACGGACACTTTATATGCGGGAATGTCTTATTCTGTGTTTCTGATGATTTTGTAGACGTGTTGCATATGTAAAGAGATCAAGCATTGTGGATTTAAACGCTTACCGCTCGACTGAGAAACAGTATGTCAGTGGATTCATGGGCCTCAGGACCTCCACGTCTATAGAAATCCCTCACTTCCTCCGTCGTCAAAGTGCACCTTAGAGTAAAACACACAACTGCGTGTAAGATAACGGCTCGTTGTGTACAGCGTAAGATGACGTAGGATGGGGTTTACCGAACGTAAAACTCTGCGCTGGGCCGGCCCGCACTAGTGTGGTTCAGCGCAATTCCCAGGAACAACGGCTTGCTTAGAGAACTGACAGGAACGTTCACCTGTAATGGGTAAGAACAGCAAAGAAATAGAGGATGAGACCAACATCGTAGTAACAAATTTACTCTTTAGGATAGACCAAATATATTTATACAATAAATATAAACATCTAAAGCTATTGCCTAACCCTAAACAGAAGCTCAAATGTTTTGTTTACACAATGAGAACTGATCATAGACCACTGTGAAATTGTGATGAATCTTAAAGAAAAACATTCATGTGAAATGCCGTTGCTGTGTTTAAAATTCTATCTAAAAGGGATAGATCTACTAAAAACGTGTCCATTAGCTATTATTGTTTAAAAACAAACCATTTTTCAGGCATAACATTAAAGATCGTACATTTAAAAGATAGATTATTCAAATCTGCCGGACCCTAATCATCTAAATGCTTTCTTCCCAAATGCTTCTTAACTGAAGGAGTAATAAAAAAATAATAATATATCAGACACTGTCGCAAATAATTGAAGTATGAACGACAGTATCATCTGCATGAAGACGAACGGAAGAGTTGCGAAAGAAAGGGAAGGTCATTAATGAAAATATAAAAATGAAGAGGACCCAGTATTGAGCCCTGTGGTACACCTCAATCTTGAATAAATTAGTCAGATTGTTTCCTTTAAATAACAACACATTGGTTTCTGTTTTATAAATAAGAGAAAATATAAAAATGAAGAGGACCCAGTATTGAACCCTGTGGTACACCCCTTTCTTGAATAAATTAAAACATTGTTTTCTGTTATGTAAATAAGAGGAAATATAAAAATGAAGAGGACCCAGTATTGAGCCCTGTGTTACACCTCTTTCTTGAATAAATCAGATTGTTTCCTTTAAATAACAACACATTGTTTTCTGTTTTGTAAATAAGAGAAAATATAAAAATGAAGAGGACCCAGTATTGAACCCTGTGGTACACCCCTTTCTTGAATAAATTAAAACATTGTTTTCTGTTATGTAAATAAGAGGAAATATAAAAATGAAGAGGACCCAGTATTGAACCCTGTGGTACACCTCTTTCTTGAATAAATCAGATTGTTTCCTTTAAATAACAACACATTGTTTTCTGTTTTGTAAATAAGAGAAAATATAAAAATGAAGAGGACCCAGTATTGAACCCTGTGGTACACCTCTTTCTTGAATAAATTAAAACATTGTTTTCTGTTATGTAAATAAGAGAAAATATAAAAATGAAGAGGACCCAGTACAGAGCCCTGTGGTACACCCCTTTCTTGAATAAATTAAAACATTGTTTTCTGTTGTGTAAATAAGAGGAAATATAAAAAGGAAGAGGACCCAGTATTGAACCCTGTATTACACCTCTTTCTAGAATAAATCAGATTGTTTCCTTTAAATAACAACACATTGTTTTCGGTTATGTAAATAAGAGGAAATATAAAAATGAAGAGGACCCAGTATTGAACCCTGTGGTACACCCCTTTCTTGAATAAATTAAAACATTGTTTTCTGTTATGTAAATAAGAGGAAATATAAAAATGAAGAGGACCCAGTATTGAACCCTGTGTTACACCTCTTTCTAGAATAAATCAGATATTTTCCTTTAAATAACAACAAATTGTTTTCTGTTATGTAAATAAGAGGAAATATAAAAATGAAGAGGACCCAGTATTGAACCCTGTGTTACACCTCTTTCTAGAATAAATCAGATATTTTCCTTTAAATAACAACAAATTGTTTTCTGTTATGTAAATAAGAGGAAATATAAAAATGAAGAGGACCCAGTATTGAACCCTGTGGTACACCTCTTTCTTGAATAAATTAAAACATTGTTTTCTGTTATGTAAATAAGAGGAAATATAAAAATGAAGAGGACCCAGTATTGAACCCTGTGGTACAGCCCTTTCTAGAATAAATTAAAACATTGTTTTCTGTTGTGTAAATAAGAGGAAATATAAAAATGAAGAGGACCCAGTATTGAACCCTGTGGTACACCCCTTTATTGAATAAATTAAAACATTGTTTTCTGTTATGTAAATAAGAGGAAATATAAAAATGAAGAGGACCCAGTATTGAACCCTGTGGTACACCCCTTTCTAGAATAAATTAAAACATTGTTTTCTGTTATGTAAATAAGAGGAAATAAAAAAATGAAGAGAACCCAGTATTGAACCCTGTGGTACACCCCTTTCTTGAATAAATTAAAACATTGTTTTCTGTTATGTAAATAAGAGGAAATATAAAAATGAAGAGGACCCAGTATTGAACCCTGTGGTACACCCCTTTCTAGAATAAATTAAAACATTGTTTTCTGTTATGTAAATAAGAGGAAATATAAAAATGAAGAGGACCCAGTATTGAACCCTGTGGTACACCCCTTTCTTGAATAAATTAAAACATTGTTTTCTGTTATGTAAATAAGAGGAAATATAAAAATGAAGAGGACCCAGTATTGAACCCTGTGGTACACCCCTTTCTAGAATAAATTAAAACATTGTTTTCTGTTATGTAAATAAGAGGAAATATAAAAATGAAGAGGACCCAGTATTGAACCCTGTGGTACACCCCTTTCTAGAATAAATTAAAACATTGTTTTCTGTTATGTAAATAAGAGGAAATATAAA